>JALPQD010000858.1:322444-454549 GCA_023101885.1 Typhlomys cinereus
TGAGCTCGCGGCAAATTTGTGGAGAAAGTAGGATTCAAGTAAGCCCAGAGCAAACTTGCCGAGAGATTGTTTGGCTGATGGGAAGGGCCAGGTGGAGGCTAGGCCCTGGAATAGACACGAGAGGGTGAGAGTATCGCATCCTTTGTGTACAGTGGCCAGACATGCTGGTCTGCGGCAAGTAAGGATCGCCCCCTCTCTCAGCGTATGTGGACGTTTGTTTCTGTGCCAGTGTTGGTGACGGTGTGGCTGGCCGTGCCCTGACCCTGGTGTTGGGATGTGGAGCTCTTCCAGTCAGCTGATGAGACACTGAGAACTGTAACCAGACTTTTTAAAGAAACAGTAAACCCCTATTCCCTTAAGCCATTCGATGGTGATTTATCAGCAACCATGCAGGCAAACTGCTACAGACACCAATTTTAGTTTTGTCTCTTGACCTTTTCTATGTGACCTGGCGCTTGAACTCAGATGGCTGCTGCGGGGCAGAATCCTGGGTGGCCAAAGCCCAGAAAACAAGGAGATGCCTGGAGGCCCTCGAGCAAAGATCCAAACAGCCTCTCCTGACTCACCCAGCAGTGCGGTGTCTCAAGGACGCGTGTGGTGACACGCCAGCGTTGAACAGGAAATAGAGAGATTGTGACCAGAGCAAAGTCGTTCAGCATGACGACTCCATAGAAGGATGCTTTGTGGATGCGCGTGTGGGGCTATCGAGCCATTGCATGAATTAGTAGCACAATGGGGTTTGTGAAAATGAATGTGAAGTGTGTGGGAGGATAAAATCAGCTTATTTAAAAGCTCTCTGGAAACTGTTTTCTCAACAATTTTTTAATATATCTAATTAAGCAAAATGTCCCTAAAAGAATAAGTAACAGGTAATTGATAGCCACTTAATAATTCTTTTTAATTTAGAAAAAATATTTTATTTGAAAGAGAACAGGAGAGAGACACAGAGAGAGAGAGATGACGAATCACATGGTGCACAGGCAGAGGTCAGAGGACAGCTGTCAGAGGTCAGTTCTCTCCTTCCACCATGTGAGCTTCTGGGGGCCAAACTCAGGTTGCCAGGTGTAGCAGTTCGCCTGCATGGCTGCTGATAAATGACCATCAAACGGCTTAAGGGAACAAGGGGTTTATTTTTTCTTATGATTACTGGTTACCTTTCTCAGTCCAGCGAGAGAGGGAGAGCACGCACCAAACCACGGCGAGGGAGCCGAGGGGGTAACTGCCCCTCACACGTCACCACATAATGGCATGAGAGTGGACACATCTTACTACCAGACCGCTATGTCTGGCCAAGTATATAGAGGATGCCCAACCTTCTCTCCAAACCAGGTTCTCTGTGATTTACTCCAGGGCCTCAATAAATCCATCCCACATGGGCTGGGCCATTCCCACTCCGTTAGACAATCTCCTTCAGGTTCGCTCTGGGTGCTCAAAACTCAACCACTAATTCTCCACAAATGTGCCCAGAGCCTCAAACCTTTCAACAGTCAAGTTGACACCTGTGCCTAACCATGACACCAGGTTTTGAGTTATCTTGCTGGCTTCCATATTTAATAATTTGTGTATATGTATGTGGTATGTGTGTGGTATGTGGTGTGGGTGTGTGAGCACACATGTATGGGGTATGCACACACTGTGTGTGTGTGTGTGGTGTGGTGTATGTGTGTGTGGTGTGGTGTGTGTGTGTATGGCGTGGTGTGTATGTGTGTGTGTGGTGTGGTGTGTGTGTAGGCACACATGTTTGAGGTATGTACATCATCGTTGTGTGTGTTTGTATGTGTGTGTATGTGGTTGTGGTATTGTTATATGCACCACGTTGTGGTGGTGTAACGTGTGTATTGTGGTTTTGGTTGTGTATGTGTAGTGTGGTATGTGTGTGTATGTGGTGTGGTATGTGTATATGCACACGTTTGTGGTGTGTACGTGTGTATGTGGTGTGGTGTGTGTGTGTTTGTGTGTGCATGGTGTAGTGTGGTATGTGTGTGTATGTGGTGTGGTGTGTGTGTGCAGTGTGGTGTGTGTGTGTTTGTGTGTGTGTGCGTGCACATTCATATGCCTTTGGAGGCCAGAGGACAACCTCAAACGTAATTACTCAAGAGCCGTCCACCTCGGATTTTGAGACAGGGCCTCTCATTGCCCAGTGGGTTACACTAGTTGGCCGGTGAGGGATCCCCCTGTCTTTGCCTCTGCAGCCCTGGGATTCCAAGCATGTGCCACAATGCCTGACTTTTTGTACGAGGACTCTGGGGATCTGAACTCAGGTTCTTGTGCTTGTACGGTAAGCACTTTACTTGTTGAGCTATCTCTGTAGCCCACAGTAAGCGAATGCTGTGTGAGAGATGATAAAGATGATTAACTTAAGCCAGGTCTCTTGAAATTGTCTATCTTCTCGACTGAACTGTTCTTTGAGTATTTTCAACTAAAATGTCCACAAGTAGAAGAATAATAGATAAGCATAGCTATTAATAATTCTTGGGAACGCCTTTTGACTAGACTGCCTTGAAAATGAATATGATTCATGTCATTTAGCAGTAGTTCTTTCTCTGTCTCTCTCTCTCACTGCAAACCAGAAGGTTCCCAACCCTCCTCACCCTCGAAAAAACCAAAAGGAAACAGGAATCTAGCCATTGTACCAAATTTAAACATTATGCCAGAATGTAATCTCTGATACACATATTATTAGATAAGCACAGTTCAAAATTTGAGGATTGGAGATGAAGATAAAAGTCTTCATTTAAATTGGTCTTACCTAGCGCAATCTCTCCTAAATAAGACCTTAACTCTCCCTCTCTTCCCTCCTCCAGCCTTTCTCCCTCCTCCTCTTCCCCTTCCCTCATTCCTCCTCCCTCCCTCCCCTTCCCTCCTCTCTCCTCCTCCTCTGTCTTCTTCCTCCCCTCCTTCCCTTCTTCCCTCCTTTCCTTCCTTCTTCTTTCTCCTTTCTGGGGGACTTGAACTCTAACTCATGCTCATCACTGATCTGTGCCCTCATCCTGTAATACTCTAATTTAGAGAATAATTGAATGGAATGGGAGTCATTCTTGTTGCAGTTCACCTGCATTATTGCTGAAAAATCACCATCAAATGATTTAAGGGAGCAAGGGGCTCATTATCTTACAATAGTCTGGTTAAAGTCACCTGTCCATCTTGGCAAGAAAGCTCGTACCAACACCAAGGCCCAGGGAACTGGCCATATCATATCCACATAATGGCTGAGAGAGGGACAATCCTTACTTGCCAGACTATGTCTGGCCAAGTGTACACAAGAATGCCAACTCTCGGGCTGGAGAGGTGGCTCAGGGATTAAGCCTCTGCCTTGCAGGTGGAAGGTCCTGAGTTCGGATCCCAGATCCCACGTATAACGCCAGGCGGAAGTGGGGGCGGCCTGCGCTTCTGGTCCTGGTAGGGCGGAGCCTGTGAATCCCGGGGCAGAAGGAGGTGGAGGCGTCCATGGTGGTTCGCAAATTCGTCCGTGGTTCTACACACACACATGCACATACACGCGCGCACACACATACATACGCACACAAGCACAATTGAATAAATAAAAAAAAATATTGAAAAAAAGAATGCCAACTCTCTCAATCAGTTCTCTCTATTTTGTTCGCCTATTCAGGACCTAGTTCCACTTACCATGGGTTGGGTCTTCCCCATCAAACTAGACAATCTCTTGCAGATTCTCTACAAATGTGCCCAGAGCTCAAACCCATCAAGTTGATAACTGTACCCAACTATGACATTCTCACTCTTCCACCTCAGGCGGAAGGTCCTGAGTTCAGATCCTAGACCCCATGTATAGACGCTGGGTAGAAGCGGGGGGGGTGGAGGGGGTGGGGGGGTGCGTTTCTGGTCCTGGTAGGGCGGAGCCTGTGAGTCCCGGAGCAGAGTAAACAAGGAGGAAGGAGGTCCATGGTGCTTCTCTAATTCACCTGTGGTTCTACACACACACACACACACACACACACACACACACACACACACAAACACACATACAACACACAAGCACACACACACACAATTGAATAAATTAAAAATAAATAAATAAATGTAAGCATATATACTATGCTGGATATACGTGTACATATATAGTCCCTGTTCTATGCTGGGGATGGAGCTCTGGCCTCATATAAGCTAGGCAAGTATTCTACCACTGAGCTACAGCATCAGTCTGGAAGGTGCATCTCTGTAACATTTAAATCTATGATGAAGATCATTTGTTGTTATTACTGTTGTTGTTGTTGTTATTATTATCTCGGGTTCCTGTGGCCCAGGCTGGCCTCAGCCCTGTCTAAGATGACCTTGGACTTCTCGTCTTTCTGCCTCTACCTCCTAATCATTAAGATCACAGGCAGGGTTATTTCTTTTTTTCTTTTTAATAATACTAGATAGCAAAAATTTACATTTCTAAACATAAATGTTAAAGTGTACACAAGAGAACATACCAGCCTTAGAAATGACTTTTAAAATGTTGCTCATTGGGCTGATGAGATGGCTCAGGGGTTAAGACTCTGTCTTGCAAGCAGAAGGTCCTGAGTTCAGATCCCAAGTCCCACATAAAAACTCCAGGTGGAAAAGGCAGCAGCCTGCACTTCTGGCCCAGGTGAACAGAGCCTGGGAAATCCAAGAGCGAAGCAAGGAGGTAGATTCCCCAAATCACCCCTAATCCCCTACAGGGACACATAGTGCCTTCTGATATACGTGTGCGTACACACACACACACACCACACACACACACACACACACACACACACAATAAATAAAATATTTTTAAAAAAGACGTTGCTCATTGAAACCAAACTTGCTTAGAGAGAATCGGTAAGTGGCATGTGGTTCACCATGCTGTCTGCTCGAAAGGGGAGCTGAGGGAAGAGCAGAAATCTGTACAAAGGAAGAGGACAGAGATAGGATGATGGATGAGACTCTGTCCAAGTTTAGGGTGATGAGAACACAGATACACCCTAAAAATTGGACTGGCGTGTGGCTCTTGGAAATCAGGGAAAGGCTGAGGTTCAGCTGGGGGTGAACATAAGCCCTCAGTGGAGGGAATGGCGTGTGCAAAGGCACTGAGTGTGCTCGGGAGATATGATGCTATACGGAGGGAGAGGAAGAGGAGAGGACCACGGGAGTGGACAGAGAGGCATGAGAGCTCAGTGGGGAATGTATGGCTGGGACCATCTCTAGCACACGAAGGCAGTCAGGACTGTGCCCCCTTTTCAGACACAGCAGGATTTCTTTTGCCCTTGGCACTATCTGTATTTGGGGATGAGCAATTCTTTTTCTGTGTGCGATAAATATTTAGGGGCATCCCTGGTCTCAGTCTACCAGGCGCCTGTCACGTACACCCATTTACCCATCGACAAAGAAACATGAATACGAATTTATTTATTTTTTAAATATTTTATTTATTGGAGAGAAACAGAGAGAGAAAGGGAAAGAGAGAGAGAGAGGAAGGAGGGTGGGTAAATACATACATGCCAGAGTTGTACTGGTAGAGGTCAGAGGGCAACTTCTGGGAGTTGGTTCTGTCCTCCCACCCTATGGGACTCTGAGGACTGAGTTCAGGTCACAGCAAACATGGCTTTAAAATGTCCCGCAGGTGCCTAAAGAACAGAGTCTCTCCTCCCCTGCTCCAGAATCACTCAGCCCACACGTGTGTTCGTTTTGAGACGATTGTGCTCGATGACACAGGATGATCCAGAGACAGGAGCTCCTGATGTCCACCTTTGTCTTTCTCAACAGTCTCCTTGATCCTCAGCAATAAAGCACCTCGAAGAAGGAAACAGGCCTGAGTGTCTCCAGCGGCCTCCAGCATCCTTCCCAGATCAACACAGCTGAGCCAGGCCGACCCTGACCACAGGGCTCTTGCCTAGAGAAAATCATGATGGCATGTGTCTCGCCATGCAGGGAGGGAAGAGCAGACATGAGCATGTAGTGGAGAGAGGGAACATGGGATGCTGTCTTGCTCCTGGGGGCTCCATCCCAGAATGGGGTGATGAGAAGCAGATCCATCCCCAAGAGCTAGAAACATCTAATGTGATCATCGTCCTGCAGCCATGGGTCAGAACTTGAACTGGCATAGTAGCCCTTCATGGATAGAAGAACTTTCTGCCACTATGGGGAAAGCAGAGATGCGAATAGAGGAAAGTTAGATCTCTTCTAGCAAACCATTTTCTGAGACTCATTTACTCGCTCTCTATAACTCCAGGCAGCAACACATCGTTTCTTAGTTTCTGAGGCTACATGTCCTTTCTTGTCACCTGCGAAATAGATTTCGAACCCGAGCCAATGAGGTTAAAGGACAGAAACCTGTCTCTTGTGTTAGGGGTAAAAGATCAAACGGACTACCCTTCAATGTGCTTGCGCCCCCACGTACAGAGGCTACACATGTTTCGACAGAACCAAAAAATTGCCTGGTCGAGATATCCTGGTCTCTGGGGTAGCCATGTCCCCAGCCCACATTTGGGGTTTTTTTTTTTTTTACGGTCTTAGTTTACAACCCTAAGAAGAGCAGGTGCCCTTGAGATAGGAGACCTTAGACACAGTGACAGCGTGACCACAGTCTGCAGTAAAGCGGAGAGTCAGGAGCACAGGCTGGTATATGGCCTCGACGCAGGAAGGATCAGTCACTGGTCTATCCAGCAGGAATCAGACCACCAGCCAACCAGCTTTGTAAGAACCTGTTGCTTAACTTTCACAGGTAGCTTTTGCAGCAGGATATAAAGTGTACTTTGTACCTGTATCCTGTCTTTCTCTCTTTCTCTGTCTGTCTATTTCTCCAACTCTCTCTTTGCCCAGCGGCCTCAGGCAAGCCTGCCCCTCCAGCGCTACGGTCCAGAGCACACGTAGGCTCTCTAGGGCTGGCTCCTCGCTGCCTGCAGCCTTCCTCAGCAGCTGTCCCACAGCGCGGACCATCTAGCATCTATGGTCACTCAGCCTTTCCTGCTTTGACCCTTCACAGGGAGGCGCCTTCCTTGTGGGGAAAAACCTGGGCAAAAGTCTCCAGACCCCCTTCACCCTTGCATTTTATGTATGTATGTATGTATGTATGTATGTATGTATATATGTATGTATGCCTGTGCAGTGTGTGCGTGTGTATCCAGGGACACCATGTGTGCCCGTGGAGACTCAATAGTGACTTTGAGAATCACCCTGGATTGCTCTACCTCCTATGTGCACTTCTTTGGGGCTTCCCAGGCTGTCTTCCAGGACCGGAAGTGCAAGCCACTGCCGTTTCCACCCTGTGTTTTTAACATAGGATCCGGAGATTTGATCTCAGGTCCCTCTGCTTGCGAAGAGTCTTAACCCCTGAGTCATCTCTCCAGTCTAACCCTTGTGTCTTTCATGCTTGCAAAACTGATGGACTCAGTGGACGCCAGCTTCCAATGTTCCTCCCCCATCTCCATCACCGCCGTGGTGTGTAGCTGAATTTCAGGGAGCTTCTCTCCTAGGCAGCAGCCCCTGAGCAGGGAACCCCGATAAGTGGCATGCTCATTTGGGGCTTATCCCTTTCAAAGGAGTTCATGTTTTCACAAGGTGGTGCCTCGGATGGGTGGAGTCTTGCTTTGGGGGTACCTTTCCTGTGTCTCTTTCATTAAAGAGATGTCAGCGTCTTTAACACTTGCAAATGGTCTTGAACTCATGACCCTCCTGCCTCTGCCACCAGAGGTGGGGTCTGTAGGCACATGCTCCAGTGCCTGCCTAGCTTCTCTATTCTTCAGTTTGCTGCTGAGCAAATCCACTCTCTTAGTAGTGATATTCATTTCTATTCCTTTATGGAAGCAGCTTTAATGGGGTCTTGTCTTAAGTTTGTTCTTTTAAATTACATATATATATGTATATATGTGTGTGTGTGTGTATCAGTAAATAGTTAATACTTTGATGTGGGAAATTCAAAATTCTAGCACCATGTTTTGTTGTTTCTGTGGCTCTTTGTGCATTTGGGAATTGCTTTTCTCTTCATGTACATGTGTGTGGGGTGCGTGCGTGCGTGTGTGTGTGTGTGTGTGTGCGCGCGCACGCGTGCTACATGTAGGCATACGGATGTATGTGCTCAAGTGTACTTCAGTGTGTGCCTGTGGAGGTCCGAGAGTGATGTCTTCAACAGCTCTTCCACTTGATCATTGTGAGGCTCGGTCTGTGCCTTCAGGGTCAGAATTACAGACAGATTGCCACACCTGCCAGGTATTTTTATGTGGGATCTGGGGATCTGAACTCAGGTCCTTTTGCTTGAAAGGCAGAGAGGCTTTAACCCTTGAGCCACCTCCCCAGCCCACACTTGGGCATTTTATGGTGAGCTTCTATGCATTGAGCAAATCTGTTGGGGGTCCAGAAGTTCTCAAGATGAAGCTTTTGAACAGACACTGTGACTGCGCCCTGCACACTTGAGCGCCCCTCAGGGTCAAGCTAAGGACAGAGCCTCAGACTTCACCCTCCCACCCCACCAGGGGGCTCGAGGCCCGCCACGAGTCCTGGGAGAATGCACAAACCAGTTGTGCAGTCACGACAGCTCCCATCCTGCCACCTCCCGTCCCTCACCGACCTTGGACATAAGTCCTTATTTCCCCCACAAGACTAGCAGTGCATAAAAACGCCTTTGTTGGAATTTTCCTAAGACCCAGTTGTCTCTCAGCCCGGAAGACCTTCCAGACAAACTGACGTGCCATTTTCCTGAGAGCGGAATCCAGCCCTCGCATCTTTATTCTTCGGACCACAGCAAGGACAAAGTCTAGCTTTGGCTTTGCGTGGTGGGGGTTTTGGAAACTAGGGCTTCACGTGTGCTAGGCACGTGTTCTCCTACCGAGCTGCAAAGAGCCACAGACCTGCTCTTGTGTCTTTAACCTCTCTTAGGGTCTCTTAAGAATCAAACACTTACCTGGAAATAGTATCTAGCTATAATTTCTATTTATTTATATTTGGTGCTGGGGATACAAGCCACGGCAGTGAATTCTGAACAGCAAGTGCTTGGTTGTTGAGATACAATCATGGCTTTGCAGGACCCAGAATTCAACCCATTATTTGAGAGAGAGAGAGAGAGAGAGAGAGAGAGATAGAGACAGAGACCGAGACCACAGTGCATATGTGGAGGTCAAAGGACAGCTTTCAGAAGTTGGTTCTGGGGCTGGAGAGATGGCTCAGGGGTTAAGCCTCTGCCTTGCAGGCGGAAGGTCCTGAGTTCGGATCCTAGACCCCATGTATAGGCGCCGGGTGGAGGCGGGGGCGGCCTGTGTTTCTGGTCCTGGTGGGGCAGAGCTTGAATCCCGGGGCAGAGTAAACAAGGAGGAGGTGGAGGTGATTCATGGTGGTTCCTGAATTCTCCCATGGTTCTACACACACACACACACACACATACACACACACACACGCACATACACACACACACACAATTGAATAAATAATAAAAAATTAAATAAAATAAATCAGTCCATTATAAAAAAAAAGAAGGTGGTTCTCACCTTCTGCCATGTGGACTCCAGGGATTGAACTCAGCTCTCTGGGTTTGCACACAACTCCCTTATCCATTGCCTGCACACTCTTTACTCTGTGACTGTGAGGCGGAGCTTTGCTGGAGGAAGTCACATCACAGGGGCGGGCCTGGAGGCTGGTTAGCCTGCCCTGCTTCCTCTAGCAGTCTGTTCATGTAGTCTGCAACTTGCTTATCAGCCTCCGTGATGTCTGCCGTGACTTAAGCCACCTCTGGCTTCTGCCACCCGCCATGTCTTTCCCCAAGGTAATGGACTGTGTCTCCCCTCTGGAGCCATGAGCCGAATAAATCTCCCTTCCCCCCTTAAGTTGCTTGAGTCTAAGCGACATCTCACTGCAGCAGAGAGAGTGACTGCTAGAGTTGGTATCTCCCCAACTCTTCAGATGTCATGTCTTCTCCAGCCCTGTCCAGGGCTCCCTGCACTCCCTGTATATCTGAAGAAGATTCTGGAACCTCTCAGCTTCTATCCTGCTGATCAGCCTTGTGCAAGGAGCCCCAAACCTCAGCTAACCCTAACACCAAAGTGAGTCCCCCAAAGGATACAGTCCTCACATCTCCTTGACGAACGTGTCTGCTAATACTGCCAACTTGGCAGGATCTTCTAGGCGTGCCTGGGAGGGGTTTCTGGATTGAATCCACCGAGGGGGGAGACTCACCTTGAACGTGGGTGGCACGGTCCCATGGACTGGGGTCCTGGACTGGGAAAAACGCAGCTGAGCCCCAGCATGCATCCCTCTCTGCTTCTGCCTCCGGATGCCATGTGACTTCCTGCCTTGCTCTCCTCCCGCCATGCCCTCCCCACCATGGCGGGCTGCGCCCCTGAACTGTGGGCCCCGAGAAACCTGTCCTGCTTTAAGCTGCTTCTGTCAGGTCTGTCACAGCAACAAGAAAAGGAGCTGAAGCACAACCCTGAGTCTTGTCGCCCAATGAGGCCCTTCCCCCACCCCAGAGACCTTGCTTCCCGTAATCCCTTCCCTGGGCCTCGCATGCTGCTCGTGTCCTGGTGGCCGCTGGCCAGCTGTGACTGGTCTGGACATGTGAGTGGCCGCTGTGCAGCTGGGGTGGTGGGATCACCCCGAGAAGTAGCTGAGCCCTAGTCGTTGCTGATGGCAAATGGACTCAAGACTTGGGAAGAGGCGGAGACTCTCCCCGCGGCTTGGCCTGGGCCTTTCCTGGGTCTACGTCATAGCACATTCTGGAATTCTGCTTTTCCGAAGAGCAAGAGAAGCCATGCTCTGACTTTCTTGCGGCGGAGCCGCTGCAGGATCAGATCTGAGCGTGGAGCTGGGCATGGTGGGTGCTGAGGGAGCACGGAAGAGAATGAGGGAGCACTAGGGGAAACATTTTGGGAGCACTTGGGAGATCGGGAGGAAGCACGGGGAATGCTGAAGGAGGCAAAAGGAACCATGGGGAGCACTGAGAGGAGCCTGGAGGAGCATGGAGGGGAGCACTGGGGGAGCAACAGAGAGCATGGAGGGAGGCATGGGGGAGCACTGGGGGAGCATCACGAGAGCATGGAGAGCACTGGGGAGCACTGGGGGACACTGGGGGGCACTAAGAGAGCATGGAGGAGCATTGGGGGGAGCACTGGGGGAGCACTGGGGGAGCACTGGGGGAGCACTGGGGGGCACTCAGAGAGCATGGAGGAGTATTGGGGGAGCATGAGCACTGGGGGGAGCACTCAGAGAGCATGGAGGAGCATTGGGGGGAGCACTGGGGGAGCACTCAGAGAGCATGGAGGAGCACTGGGGAAGCATCAAGGGGAGTATGGTGCTCCCCCACTTCTGCCTGCTAAGGTCCCAGGGATCAGCCTCGTGTCATGACAGAGGCGGCATCTCCCAGAATAAATGGGAGTGAGAAGAGGCGCCGAGCCTCAAGGAGTGTCTTCCTGGCTTCGCCCCTCCTGTCTTTGGAAGAATTTTCTGTTTCCGATTTGTCTCAAGTCTAAATTTTTAAAGTTTTTTTTTTTGGGGGGGGACCCATTGTGGTGAACAGTTTCTCTCCAGAACTTACTGTAGCCAGCTGTCTTACTTATTAACTTTCTCTTGTAAGTCAACAGCTATTTTTCAATTCTTCTGTTTCAATAAATATTTACAGAATGGGCGGCATCAGGCACAAGGCTTAAGAACTAGACTCGAGACTGCCTGGCTGGCTTCGGGTCCTATCTCTGCCATCTGCTAGCCGTGGGATCACAGCAGACTCTATACCTCCATTGGGTGAAGATGGCAACTGTGCCTGGCACAGAGAGTTCTGGTGATCACAGATCCTAGTATGGTGGGATTAGAACACAGGTCACACATGCTAGGGACCCCTGATGGAGGGGCAGAAGAGGGTGGGTGATGACTTTGGTCATGTCCCGTGTCACACACTGTGATGGGTACTGTAGGAAGTGGCTCTGAATTAAGTGGGGCGAGTAGACTAATGATGGGAGAGAACCCAGCCATTCCGGGGACGGTAGCCATGCAGTCGTCACGTCGTCATGCAGACAGTCATGCAGTCAGTCATGCCAGTCAGTCATGCAGACAGTATGCAGTCAGTCATGCAGTCAGTCAGCCGAAGCATCAGCAGTATGCAGTCAGTATGCAGGCAGTCATGCAGGCAGTCATGCAGACAGTCATGCAGGCAGTCATGCAGGGCAGTTGCAGGCAGTCATGCCGTCATTCATGCGTCAGTCAGCGGCAGTCATGCAGGCAGGCATGCAGGCAGTCATGCCGTCAGTCATGCCGTCAGTCATGCTAAGCATGCACGTCGCATGCAGTCAGTCAGCGTCAGTCATGCAGTCAGTCATGCAGCAGTCATGCAGAAGTCATGCAGCAAGTCATGCAGGTCAGGTAGCATGTAGTCAGTCATGCAGACAGTCATGCAGTCAGTCATGCAGACAGCCATGCAGTCAGTCATGCAGTCAGTCCATGCAGCAGTATGCAGTCGTCATGCAGACAGTCATGCAGTCCTAGTCATGCAGACAGTCATGCAGGTAGCATGTAGTCCGTCATGCAGGCCGTCATGCAGGTAGTCATGCAGGCAGCCATGCAGGCAGGTCAGGCAGTCATGCAGACAGTCATGCAGCAGTCATGCAGGACAGTCATGCAGGTAGCCATGCAGTCATGCGACAGTCATGCAGGACAGTCATCCAGGCGGGTAGCCATGCAGACAGTCATGCACGACAGTCATGCAGAGCCATGCAGTCAGTCCTGCAGACGTCATGCAGGTAGCCATGCAGGACAGTCATGCAGACAGTCATGCAGCAGTCATGCAGTCATGCAGCAGTCATGCTCATGCAGGTACCATGCAGGCAGTCACGCAGTAGTCATGCAGGTAGCCATGCAGAACAGTCACGCAGTCAGTCAGGTAGCATGCAGACAGCTGCAGTCATGCAGGAACCATCTGCAGACACGCCCAGATAGTCACGCAGTTAGTCATGCAGTCAGCCATGCAGGTAACCCTACAGGTAGGTCTGCTGTTTCACTCTCATGCAAGAGGAGGGAAACGGCCTGGCTCAGGCAGTGGGGATTCGGTGGCCAGTCACAGTGCAGCGAGTGCCCAGGAGTTCACACGTGAAACCCACCTGCACACCATGGCCCCCATCACTGCCTGTGACAGGTGGCTAAATGTGCCAGGGTCACAGCCACTTGTTTGGGGTCCCATCCTGCCACTCTTCATTGTTGTTGAGGCAGGGACCTCACAGCAGCCCCACCTGGCCTGTCACTCATAGCACCCCCATCTGCACAGCACCCCCCATCTTACAGGCACCCATCTTCAACAGCATCCCCCCTCTTTTATAGACCTCCATCTTCACAGCCATCCCCATCTTACAGCACCCCCATCTTCACAACAATCCCCCCATTTCACAGTACCCCCATCTTTACAGCACCCCCTATCTTACAGCAACCCCCATCTTTCCAGCATCCCCATTTTCACAGCATCCCCTATCTTCATAGCATCCCAATCTTTACCACACCCCCATCCTTACAGCACCCCCATCTTCACAGCATTCCTCACCCATTGTCCTCCCCCGTTGGCCTCCCGCGTGCATCTCAGTCTGTTTGTTTTGTTTGTGAGTTGGGGGTTCTCACTCTGCTGCGTGGGCTGCAGCCTCCTTCCCAAGTATGAGCCACCACGCACTGGGTGTGTGTGCGTGTGAGGGTACCTATGAACGTGTATACATGAATGTGTGTGTTACTGTATATGAGTGTTGTATGTTCTCTGTGGGTTCATGTGTGTCTGTGTATGTGTCTGTGTTGTATGTGTGTTTTATCGGTATAGGTGTGTGTGTATCTGGTGTACGTGTGTTTTGTGTATGTGTCTGTCTGATGAGGTTGTGTGCTCTGTGTGTGTATGTGTTTGTCTGAGGTGTGTGTGTGTATCTGTAGGTTGTGTGTTGTCTGTGGTTTGTACATGTGTCTTTGTGATATGTGTCTGTCTGAGGTGTATGTATATCTGTGTGTGTGTATGTGTCTGTCTGAGGTGTGTGTTGTGTCTGTGTGTGATCTGTAGTGTCGTGTGTATGTGTCTGCCTGAGTGTGTATATCTGTGTGTGTGTGTATGGTCTGTCTGAGGTGTGTGGGTGTGTCTGTGTGTGTGGGTATGCATGTGTGTGGTTTGTGTATCTGTGTATGTGTCTGTGTGTGTGTGTGTATCTGTAGGTATGCGTATCTGACTGCAGACTCCGTTGTATTTGTTGTGGTTCAAAGCTGCCAAGTTTGGGCTGGAGAGGTGGCTCAGGGGTTAAGCCTCCGCCTTGCAGGCGGAAGGTCCCGAGTTCGGATCCCAGATCCCACGTATAGAGCACAGAAGAGCGAAGCGGTGGGCGGCCTGCGCTTCTGGTCCTGGTAGGGCGGAGCCTGTGAATCCGGGCGGCGGACGATCCATGGTGGTTCGCGAATTCGTCCGTGGTTCTACACACACACCACACACACACAGACACGCGCGCGCACATACCACACGTTGAATAAATAATAAAAAAAAAAACAAAAAAAAAAAAATAAAAAAAAAAAAAAAAAAAAAAAAAAAAAGCTGCAAGTTGAGATAAGTTATCCAGCAACAGATCACAGATGGTGGTGGTGTATCTCAAGTGTATTTTCACTTCCTGGGAGATTTTCTCAGTTGACGTCAGTTGGGGTAACTCTGGTGGATTCCACTCAATGAGAGGAAAACTGCACAGGACGTTTTGAGCAAACACAAGTGTGACCTGCTTGGTGTGATGGGATCATTTGTCCTTCCTGGGTCTCCACCTGTCCTTCAGGAAGCGTAGGTCGCTGTTAGCCTTGTGAGGGGGACGTGAAACCAACGTGCTGCAGGAAAACAGGGACGGTGCCCCTAAAGCACCAGCTATGAGTGGCAGCCTGTGTGGATTCCATGTTCGTGTGTGTACACATATGCAGGGTGAAGCCCTCCCCCTCGGCTACGTGCATGTGTTCTGTGTCCATGTCCCCAGGGACAGCCTCGGGTGCCATCTGTCTTGTTTCTGAGGCGGATCTTACAGTCCTCAACTCACCAGTAGTATATGCTGGCCTGGCCGGGCAGCCCCAGGGATCACCTGTGTCTGTCCCCCCTCCCCCCCGTGCTGGGGTTCCAAGTTGTGCGCCAGTCAGCTCTTTTTTTTTCTTTTGAAGTGGAATCTGGGCACTCCACCTCAGATCCATGCCGCCTATGCTGAGCACTCCATTAACTGGACCGCTTCAGCATCATGCCGATCTACCCCATACAAGACGTCAATGGCTTACCACATACAAATCCTCGTCTAGCCAGAGCTCAAACCCTCAACTGTCAAGCTGACACCTGTGCCTAACTATGACAGTGTGGTTCAGCTGGGGTTACACACAGTTCAGCTAGAAAGAGGTTGCCTCTGCCATGCACGAAGACCTTGCCTTTCAGGACAGAAACTAGGCATGGTGGTGCATACCTGTTACTCTTGCACAACTCATCACATGCACACACATATACATATACATACTCACATGCATGTACAGGTAGGTGTCTCGTCTGAATCGCCTACATTCATACGTACACCACACAATCCATTATGCGCACACACATATATGCATATACAGTCACACACATATATGCACACACCTACATTCACATGTACATAGTAATACACATACCTACATTCACATGCACATACATTCATGCACACACATACATCCACACCGCACAATTCACCATGCACACACATACATCCACACCACACAATTCACCATGTACACACACATATATGCATATGCACACATACACGTACACACAAGCACACACATGCATACATGCATGCACCATATGCACACACGAGCCATCAGTACCTTGCTTCCTCGTCCGGGTTCCTGTGGTCTCTGGCCAGGTGAAGCAGAAGCACCGCCTTGGGGCTCTCCGTGCAGAAGGCCATCATCAGGTGCGGCCTCTGGACCTTCCGCCCACTGAACTGTGAGCCAGAGTGAAAACAATACTTTTCACTAACGCACACTTAATCTGTGGTAATGTGTGTCCTGCAACAGCAATGGGAGATCACCACGTCTGCACCGTCTCTCTTAGGAAAGGGCCAACGGCCACAAGAGGGCCCGTGTAAATCTTTCTTGGTTGCATGCAGTGGCGCACGTGTGAATATGCTTGTGTGCATGTGTAAGCGTGCTGGTGTGTGCATGTGTAAGCGTGCTGGAGGGTACATGGGCATTGTATGCATCTGGTTGCATGCATAAGTATGTGTACAAGTGCACATGCGTGTATGTGTGCGTGCATGTGAGTATGCTAGGTCTCCTTTGACTACCTTGTCTCGTCTGAATCGCCTCTGAAGGCCCCACCTCTACGTGACAGTGACCTTAGTTCATACTCTTAATACCTCACAGCAGAGATTCCGTTTCAACACAGGAATCCTCGTGGCACGTTGCTGCTTCCACACCTAGCACCAAGCCGTCGCTCTCTCCAGCAGGGGCGCCTTCCTCAGTCCCCGCCCACTAGGTTAAACACGGTGGAGAACTAGCTGCTTCTCCAGCCAAGGGGAAGGGAAGCAGGCAGGAAGTGGGCAGAGAAGAAGGGCCAGTGGAGATGTGGACACGATGCTTTACTGGGTCTGCTCCTCCCGGGTATGTCGCCGTTCTCAGAAGCTGGTCGTCGTTTTCCAGAGCTGCATCCTTCCGGGACACACACTGTTGCTCCGACCACCCTCTCTCCCTCACCTGCCTCCCTGATGGAACATCAGAGGCCCAGAGACAGGAACCTGGCACCTTGTCCGCAGGTCTCTGGAGCCAGGACCCTGATGCACAGAGTACACGACCAGACCCTGGTCCACCCCACACCTGCAATAACCTCTCCCAGAACCCCTCTTGTGCTTCCTGCCCATCTCCAGAACCGGCTTTGGGTTGCCCCAAAGCAAGACAAACCCTTGCTCGGTTCGATACCGAAGCGTCCCGAACCGAAGGCGACTGCGGGGCTCAGACTCTGGAGTCCGCGCTGCCCACGCACGAGCTGTGTGCACCAGCTTCATTGGCTCTGAAGCCGTCTCCTGAGCCGATGCCTGAGGCTTTGAGTTAGATTCCCCAGCCAGGTTTCACACAGAGATTCTGGATGACCACCAAGACCAAGCTCTTCTCCACGGACTGGACCCGCCGCTGGGCCCATGGCCGGGGCTCTGGCAGGAAACCATCTGCGCTGGGAACGGTGAGCTTGGTGGCAACTGGCAGTTCATCATTTCCACAAACCCAGTTTCCACTCAAGCGTCCCGTACTATTCCCGGAGCACTACGTGAACCCCAGCCCCCTCCACTCTGTTCCCCGCCCAAAACCTCCCCGGCCTCCCACACCAGAACACATTCCCTCGGCTTTCTTTACAAGCAGAGAACCACCCGGATGCACCCAGCTCTCCGCGAGCTGCTGGAATTGTTGAGACCATTGGCTCCCGCTTGACTGGCTCTCCTTGGAAGCGCAGCATGGGGCTGGGCGCCATGGGTGGCCAGTGTCTGTCCTCCCAGTACTGGGGAGGCGAGGGGAGGAAGATCCCCAGGTTCCAGGCCAGGAGACCAGAGTCTGTCTCAAAAGAAAACAAAATTCAGAATTTATCTGAGTAAAATAAGCCCAGTCTGATTCTCTGTGATCTGCTGATGAAGTCGCCCACCGGTGTGACCTGTTCTGTCCAAATCACCCGAAATTCTTGAGTTCAAATCCTTGGTTGGATTCAGGCAACTTTTCCTTTTTGGTTGGGAGAGGAATAGTAGGTAAACAAACCATGGGTTGCTATGACAACAGTTGCTGACCGCTGAGGGGAGTGCTTGAATTTCTATAGCTCTCTCCCTCTGTGAGTGTGTGTGTGTGTGTGTGCACGCGCGCGCGCGTGTGCCCAAGAACACTTGAGTGTGTGTGTCTGTGGAGCCCCAAGGGTGACATCGGGAATCATCCTGGGGTTTCCCAGGCTCTGCCTGCCAGGGTTGGAATTGAAGGCCGCTGGCCTATCATTTTCACTGGGGATCTGGAGATCTGAACACAGCTCATTTTGCTTTCAAGGCAAAACAAAAGCTTTAACCCCTAGGCCGTCTCCCCAGATCAAGTTCTTGAATTTCTTTGAGACAGTGAGAGTTGAGCATGGGACATGTGGTTTTTTGCATGGGGTGAGGGTAGAGGAGGGCGGTTAGGCGGGGTGGTCACCATCTCCTCTAAGTTGATGTTCTTCTGGCCAGAGCAGCGTGTGTGAATCCCACACTGTAGACACGATAGCTTCCGAGGGCGTCTCCAGGGAGCAAAGAACCCAGAAGTCCTTTGATCTGATCTGCAGTCAACAGCTGGAATCCAGGCAGATGCCAGTGCTGGATAGACCAGTGGAAGGTGGCATATGACGACTCGTTCTTCATCATGAAGCAGCCACAGGGACCCACCTGGGCCACCCAAGACACAGTTTCCCGGGCACAGTTTCCTGAGGCTGGGTGGTAGCTCAGTGGGTAAAGCACTTGCCTGGCAGCCTCAGAGCCCGGGGTTTGACCCCCAAGCCCTTCATAAACTGGGTGTGATGGTGTATAACCCCACCCTTGAGAGGAGAGGAGGCAGGAGGTTCAGGAGTTCAAGGTTATTGTCAGTGGGGCAACAAATTCAAGGCTGCCTTGGCTACATGAGACCCTTCTCCCCTCCCCCACCCCCGCCGCCCGCCCAATCAAAAATGAAACCAAAAACCTTCAATAGCTACCCCCAGTCTTTGTGACAATGGAGGTAGCTGAGAACGGAACGGGTGTCATGAGACGGTCAGTGGACGTCTGGCTCATTCTAAGCCAAGCAGCCGTCACCACCAATAAATAGCTTGTGCTTGAGCAAGAAAGAATGAATGGGCAAAATGTGTTATTAGCACCCTGGCTTTCTATGTTATACTTCCTGGAACCTGAGTCCCGGGATTCATAGGTTAGTGGTATTCAGAAACGGGGTCTTGAACGGTTAGGTGAGGTCATAAGGAAAAGCAGAGAAAGCAAACATATCCAATGTGACCGCACTATAACGAGGGTCAAATGAAAGGCTCCAGACCCCAAAGCCATCTCCCAGGATACTGACAACGGTTTAGATTTAAAAGGAGGGCAAGTGGTACCCATAACTAAGCAGTCGTGTCCATCACTGTTCTATCACCGATCTCAGCGCCACTCTTTCCTGAGACCAGCATTGGACCAGGTGGGGACTGGCGCCCATGTGCTCCCCCAGAATCTCAGAAATCACCAGCTCCCTGCCAATTCTCTTTTTGCTTGGTCTGACTGGCTGATGATTTATCATAAGCCATTGACTCATGTGCTAAGCTGAACTGGGGGGGGTGGACCTCTAGGATGGGGACCTTTCAGAGCGCTGGGGAAATCACCAGCATGGTCTAGGGGCAGTGCTGGACAGGCTCCATATACCGAATACACTTGGAAAGGATACATACTACCCACCAGGAAGATGAACTCCTGGCTGCTGGGCACAGGGAGGTACCACAGCCGGGGATACTTGGTGTGATCTCCATCCACGGTGGGCGCAGTGTGTGGGCGAGACCGTGAAAAGGCTGGGAGGAGACCATGCCCAGCGCAGGGACAAAGGTAGGGGGACAGGGGGAGGTCTTAAGATGGCAGGAGGACACATGCACAGAATTCCCAAGGACAGAACCACAAGGATGGGGGGAAGGAAGTGAACAGCGCTGGAATTCCTGAAGTTTTTTTTCTCAAGCTGCTGGGAAGAAAAATGAAGTTGGATTTGTTTGTCCATTTAAAATTATTTATGAGAGAGAGACAGATATCAAAAGAGGACATAAATGCACATCATGACACACTGGTGGAGAACAGAGGACAATTTTCAGAAGTCACTTTTTCCTTCTACAGTGTAGGTTGTCAGGAATCAAATTCAGGTCGCCAGGTTTTGAGCTATCTCACCAGTACGCTTTCCTTTTTTTTCTTTTTTTCCTTCCTTCCTTCCTTCCTTCCTTCCTTCCTTCCTTCCTTCCTTCCTTCCTCCCTTCCTCCTCCTCCCTCCCTCTCTCTTTTTCCCTTCCTTCTTTCCTTCCTTCCTTCCTTCCTCCCTCCCTCCCTCTCTCTCTTTCTCTTCCTTCCTTCCTCCCTCCCTCCCTCTCTCTTCCTTCCTTCCTCTTCCTTCCGTCCTTCCTTTCTCCTTCCTCCCTCTCTCTTTCTCTTCCTCCCTCCCTCCCTCCCTCCCTCCCTCCCTCCTCTCTCCTTTCCCTTCCTTCCTTCCTTCCTTCGTTCTTCCTTTTCTCCCTCCCTCCCTCTCTCTTTCTCTTCCTTCCGTCCTTCCTTCCTCCCTCCCTACCTCCCTCCTTCTCCCTGGTCTCTTTCCCTTCCTTCCTTCCTTCTTCTCCTTCCTTCCTTCTTCATTCCTTCCTCCTTCTCTTTCTTATTTCTCTTTCTTTCTTTCTTTCTTTCTTTCTTTCTTTCTTTCTTTCTTTCTTTCTTTCTTTCTATCTTCTATCTATGTTGAAGCCAGGTCCTGCTACACAGGCTGATTTCTCAAGCATCCTCCTGCCTCAGCCTCTCAAGTAGCTGGGATCTTAGTCCATTGCCACCAGGCCAGGCTTCCTTAATGAACATGTCTTATTTATATGTTGTGCTCAGGACCTGAACCCAGAGCTTCTACAGGAGTGTTCTTCCACTGTGCAACATCCCTGGCCAGAGGCAATGTTTGAATGTTATTTGACTTGTTGATCCTGCTGTGGAAAGACTTTTATCACCCCCAAGTAAATATTCAGGGTGAGAGAACATCATCTCCTCTTGATTCAGAGATTCTGTGTAACATAGATAAAGACAAAGTCTGGTGAAGAGATAATAAGGCGATTAGGAAACATATAAACAAATTAGTAAATCTGGGTAAGGAGCTATGAATGTTCTGAATAGTAAAAACAACGTAACATTTAGAGGAAAACCAACTAGAGAAAGCTATTTGCTTGTACTTTCCCCACAATTTTTGATACTAGTTATACACGTTTGTCCTTCTTGCAACTTTCTTTATTATTAGAAACCATTGAAGCTTATTATCGGCCACAACGCTTACACTATATGCAGCAAACACCCTTACAAGTCTATTCACAACCTGATTGTGCAAGAAAGGATTCACTACACAGCCGCCAGAGGGGAAGGAAAAAAATTAAGAGGCTTGTTTCTGGGGTTAGAGGAGAAATTAAAATAAAATCTAATTGATTAATGTCCCACGGGCAAGAGCGGAACTAGAGATGTGTACAACTAGCATCAAAATTTGTGGGGAAAGTACAAGGCAAATAGCCTTCTCTATTTGGTTTTCCTCTGAAGGTTCCATTGTTTTTACTATTCAAAACATTTTCTATGGCTTTCATTTTACAAAAATGTCTCTTTTTGAAGGGAAAATGTTAAATACTTCATGCTAGGTAGACCTTGCTATTAAGAACCCCTCCCCTGTAGTAACTTCCTCCAGTTCATACATTCATGAGCGCAGGGCACATACATAAATATCCACGCACAAACATCCGCACACACCGCCTCGAGGGCTGGGGAAGACAAAGCTGTGCCACCCACGATTAGGCCTCTGGTGGGCTCACTGCTCAACAAGAGAGCAAACGGCCCAACTGCTTCTCTCTGGCCTCCCTTCGGAGACCAAGAACGCTATAAAACATAGTTGGATCCAACTCTTTTTTTTTTATCACTTCATGCATTTTATTGATAGTCTATATTTTAAATCTGCAGTATGATATTGTTGGATCCAACTCTTAACAGCAAGAGGCATCTGTCTGAGGACGAGGGTGAGCAAGGCGGGAGGAAGGATGGAGCTGAGAATGCCAAACAAACTTCTAGATGGAGTTATCTGTCACTGCAAGGGGACCAAGGGTAGCATCCATGGTTAGGGGTAGGGATGGTGCTCTGGCGTGGCTTAGAGTTTCTGACAACAACGCTTAATACAGCAATAGGAAGAGCATTAAGAAAATATATACATTTGGAATTTTTGTTTTTTTGCCTCTCTACACTGTGTCATTAATATATCTCTGCACTTTTACACATCCTTGTCCAGTAAAGCTTCAGGCCACAACCTTCTTTCTTTCCTTTCTTTCTTTCCTTCCTTCCTTCCTTCCTTCTTTCTTTCTCTCTTTTCTTCCTTTCTCTCTCTCTTTCCTTCCCCCCCCTCAAAAAAATTTCATCCGGACACAACAGGCAGACTTGTAGGTATCTGCTAAGTGACACTGTCTAATTATTTACATAGTGCTCACCTGGAGTTGGCGTTACAAGTAGCCTAGGTTATTTGGAAATACCATACCACTGTACCTAATTGGCTGGAGACTGGATTTTCCATGGTGGGCAGAGTCTCTCTCAGAACTCACTTTCCCAGACAAAGACAGATTTGGAAGCAGGCACCTCATCCACTGACCAATCTCTCCAAGCTCCCAAAATCCTTCTAGGGGTTTTAAAGAAAATTAGTTGCACAGCCAACTGGAATGGGGCTCAAGATGATTCTGACAAGAGGGAGGGCGTTGGGAAGAGCCCCAGGGAGCAATGTGGGGGCTCTGTCTCTTAGGGCAAGCCAGCAGGTCTGAATCCAATCTAGCTTTCATTTCAGAGCTGCCTCTGAATTGAAGTCCCAAAACAGATCACCAGGTCCTGAGTGGATCTTGGAGATAATCCAATTTCTGGGAGGTGGGGGGAACCAGGGAGACCCTAAGAAATGAGACCAAGGTAAAGGGTAAAATGAGGTCCAGAGAAGAGGATGATTCCAAGTACTGATCTGGTGTATAGAAACTGGCTCCACTGGAACATTCTAGAACCTTCTGCCTCCAACTACAAGGAGGGCCGAGGTTCTGATAAGCATCAACAGAAGCAGAGGACTGAAAGAGGCTGAGGATGGGGCAGGGCCTGAGGGTAATAGACCCTCCACAGCACAGAACCCTCTGACATTCCTCCCGAAGGACGCATGCGCCCCAGGGCTTCTCGGAGCAAACAAAGCTGTTGCCAGTTCTTTCCGGCCAGCACCCCGTGCCTCTCTCTCAGCTTCTTGAGATTCAGCGCCCAACCCGTGCCCTGAACTCAGCCGGTTCCAAGGCTCGAGCTGTTCTTGCCTTTGGAGATTCACTTGAGGGCGTGTGGAGCACGGTCGCTGCCCCAGGCTGCTCCAAAACTCAACCGGTTGCTCTCCGAACCCTGCAGAGACCTCCAAGAACGCAGATAGCACCCAAGACCCCAGTAACCCCTCCAGGGTGAAGGATCGCAACCTGGAGGTGGGCTCCTATCAAATCCTCGCGCAAGACTGTAGCACTGACGACCGGCTTCAGTCGTTCATAGGCTGTAGGAATCTGGACATACCATCCCGTTCTAAATAGCGATTTTTTAAAATAATTTAACTTTTAAAAAAATTGCGTGCGTGGTGTGTGTGTGTGTGTGTGTGTGTGTGTGTGTGTGTGTATCAGAGGGTACTCTGTGTGTATGTGAGGAGGCCCAAGGATGACTTTGGGAGTCATCCTGGATTGCTCTACATCTTTTTTGCCTTACTCTGGGATTTCCCAGGCTCTGTCTTCCAGACTCGGAAGTGCAGACCACCGCAATCTCCACCTGGCGCTTTGTTTTGTTTTGCTTTGTTTTAACGTGGATACTGGGATCCAAACTCAGGTTTTTCTGCTTTTTGGCAGAATCTTAAGCCCTGAGCCCTCCTCTCTCCAGCCCAATAGCAGTTCTTAAAAGGAGGGCCTCAGACCACCAGCACTAGCTTTATCTGGGGACTGGTTAAAAGTGTAGATTCTTGGCTCTCTTCCCCCCTCCCCCCAGGTGAATGAGGACTTTAGATGTGAGACTCAGTGGCCTGTCTTAACGGGTCTCTTGGGCAATCCTTCAGGTGAATCGGCACACTAAGCCCATCTTCAGGAACATTCTGTTCCTAGATCAAAGGTCCTTGTGGGGGGGGCTCAGAAGGGTGGCAAGTTAGGTCAGTGGCAGGTGTGACTGGGACAGTTATCTCCTGGGACCATCTTCCTTGTCTCACTGGGACATGCCATTTACCTCTTTCTCATGGTCACAGCCTTCTGCATTCATGGGAGGGGTCAGCGCCCTTCAGCCCATCCCCCATCCTCCCCTCTTTCTGCTTGGTTTGGGTACCCCCGTTTTATCTGGCTCTGAGTCACTTCTGGGTGTCCCTCTGCCCACAGCCAGCATTCTATATTATTTGCATGGGGGGGGACGTGACCCCCCTCTGGACCTGCAGTGCCCCTCCCTCTTCCCCCACTTCCTCAAGCCTACAACATGCAGAGCCATCCCAGACTCCCCTAGTTCTAGACATCCTCCCACCTGCCTTGCTCCCCATTGCTAGGCTCCCACCAGGGTCCTGCTTCCTCTTATGCCCCCCTCCTCCATTTCTATCAGAAGGTGATAGAACCTTCTAGAACCTAAACATCCCTGGAAGGCAGGAAGATGTGGGGGGAGGGGTATCTTGAATCCTAAGCACCTCTCTCTCTATCACCCGTATGGCAACCTTTCGGAGGTGGAATCCATCTATTTGGATCTCTTCTCCATCGCTGTAAACAAGGTGCACCCCTCTGTTAGACAACAGACATCACTCACACAGAAGATGCAAAAATGTGAAGCCCGTTCCAAAAAGAGTCATGTCTCTCTGGGTCTCTCTCTCTCTCTCTCTCTCTCTCTCTCTCTCTCTCTCTCTCTCTCTCTCTCTTTCTCCTCTGACTTGCTGTCTTGTAGCCCCTGGACGAGTCACTCTCTTGGGCAATCCCTGGAGATGTACAAGTTCCCCACCAGTGCCCAGACTCACCCTGGTGATTCACCCTGAAAAGCATTGCCAAAAGGCACTTGGTGATCAATCTACACACACACACACACACACACACACACACACACACACACCACCACCAGTTCTTACAGATGGATATGAGTAATTCCTTTAAAAAAATCTTATCTAAAGAGTTTGAGGTGGAAGCCTGGAATCTGAACTTTTAAGCCCCCCCACACCCACCCCCAGAAAAACACACCGGTGATCCCTATCATGACCAAGATCAAAGACAAGGGCTGCCAACAGCCCATGTTCCCATGTGTCACACTTGGGGACTTTCACCTTCAGGTTCTTTTGTTGAGTGGAATGTGTGGCATGTGGGAGTGGAGCCTAGACCACCTCTCCAAATGCTGTTCTTAAATTCCAAAAGTTGAGAAGGAAGTAAAGTTCTTCTCCCTTCTCTTCTCTTCTCTTCTCTTCTCTTCTCTTCTCTTCTCTTCTCTTCTCTTCTCTCTTCTCTTTCCTTTCCTTTCCTTTCTTTTTCTTTTCTTTTTTTCTCTCTCTCTGTTTCTCTCTTCTTTCTTTCAAATTTTCTTTGATGTTAATCACTCCTGGAGAATAAGATTCTGGCAAATCAATAAAGTAGGGCTCACAGGACCAAACCCTGGGATTAAAAAGGCATGAGTTGAAAGTGGTCTACACAGGTGAATCACCACTGGCCAGCAGACCCCAACATTCATGAAGTCCTTGAGGAACAAATGGAACCTCAGGGTCCTAGGATCAGGTGGGAGCAGGGGGCTCAGCCATCCAAACCTGCCTAAATCAGGGAGTCAAGCTCAACACCCCACGGGTGGTCAGTTCCCAGGACAGTCAGTCCCTTGCTCTCTGAGCCACCTGGTACCCTGGTCAAGGGTGAAGTTGGTCAGCACAAGCCACCGGTGACCCATCCAAATGATGGCCAGTTAATTCGATGTGTATCTATTCAATCACAGTGTGTGTGTGTCTGTGCGTGCGTGCGCGCGCATTTGTCGTGGTCCACGCATTATCTGTCAGAGGTCAGTTTTCAGTAGTCTGTTCTCTTCTTCCATCATGTGGGGTTCAGGGGCTCATACTCAGGCAGGCAGGTTTGGCATTGAGCACCTTTATGAATTCTGAGCTATTCTGTTCATCCCCCTCAAAAAAATTTTTTTCAGACATCAAATTCAGTTATTGACAACATACTGGCTGCACCGGTGTGCTGTCCTTCTGCTTGCCAGGAAAACTGAACCCAAGGGAGTACACACACGGAACCCCAGCAACCCCAGATCTCAGACCCAGGGCAAGCAGGGTGGCACAGCAACGATTTAGCGGCTGGTGGAATCCACGAGTGGCAAGAATCTGGGCAGAAGTTTCCCTACTTTGGGGCCAGATTTTTAACTTGTTGTCTGATATTTGGTTCTAAACTTCCAAGCCACTCAAAGCAAACTGGTTCGACCCGCTTCATCCCCAAGCAAGAAAAACGCGGGCTTGTACCTTCCTCTTCCAAAAAGAGTAAGAAGTGTGGCAGAAAAAAAATTAAAGGAAAATAAAAACGCAGAACTGTTCCTGGTCGGCGGCCCTTCTTCCTCTTGTGGTTGAAGAGAATCAAAAGCGCTGTGGGTTTTGTGTGTCTAAATTGTTTTTATTCTGCCGGATCCCCCGCAGCTGTGGTCCTGTAACTTTAAACCTGGCCTGAGGTCATCGAGTGCTGGCCAAACAGAGCAGGAGGGCGGTCCCAAGAGCGCCGGGAGCCGGGACCACCTGACGCCCACCCGCTCCCGCCCAGCTCGGCCGGTGATAAATGCTGGAGGCGCCGCTAAGTTGCCAGCCAGCTGCCAAGTTTGCTGCTGTTGCCAGCTGCCCGGACCGACTCCCCAGCGCCGGGACTTCTGCGCGCCACATTCCAGCCTCATCCCGGCCTGTAGCTACGAAGGTTTTTCTTTTTCATCATCCTCCAGCCCCCCCAAGCTGCTGCTTGCTTCCAAAGAGAACCGGTCAGCTGCAAGATGTGGAGGACGCCGCTACTACTCTGGGTTCTGGGGAGCGCGTGGTTCTGGGGAGGTAAGCGCCCCCTGCGCGTGACTGGCCGGCCGCCCTTGCTGGTGGGGCGGAGAGGGGGATGCCTGGGCCTGTGATCTGGGGGCGCTGGGGTGCTGGCTGCACGGGTGTGCATGCACTCCGTTGGGCTCGGCGCAAGCAGGAATGGCACGGTGACGATTTAGCGGCCCGGTGGGTGTGGCAGGAGAAACCCTAGAATCCACAGGCGGCAAGGATCCGGGCAGAGATTTTCCTATCATGGGGTGAGATCGGAAGGTAGGAGTGGGAGGGCGCCGGCGAGGGGAGGTTAGGCTGTCCCCCACACGCAGTGTTGGAAGTGAGGGACAGGCCGGTGACCGGAGATGGGAGAGGATTCCCCATGCTCTTTGTCTTCCCGAGTGCCAACTTAAAGTGCTCCGGACTCCATCCTCGGGGACGGGCTGGAAGAGGTCTCGTGACTTTTGCAGGGTAGTGTGTGTGTGGAAAGGTTTGGTGTAGAACGGGTTCCACGGAGCACTGCTGTTCACTATTTTTCCTTCCCTCCCTGGCTCATTCTTTCCTCTCTTTCTTCTCCGTACATGGGTGGGACTCAGAATCTCCAGCTTGCTGGCAAGTACTCTATCGGTGACTTGCGTCCACACAGCCCAGAGGGTGACTGTAAACTATTGATGTTTGAGAGGACCATGTATTCAGCCAATGAGTCAATGACTGATTTAGTGTCTTTCAAAGACTCTGAAGCAGGAGTCTTCATTCCCCAACACCAGTACTGAATAAGTCAGGGGAGGTGGCATATGCGTGTAATCCCGACCCTTAGGAGGTGGAGGCAGGAGATCAGAAGGTCAAGACCCTCAGCTTCATAGCATCCCGGCTTCTTGAGAACCTGTCTAAAAAGAAAGAGGTTTCTGAGGGGACTCACACCCCCATCCCTCTCTTGCCTCTTTTCAACCAGATACAACGTGGGTGGGTAGGCTCTGTGAACACTTGCAATGTTTTATTTCTTTAAAAAAAAACTATTGTATGTATGTGCGTGCGTGCATGTATGTCCCACAATGCGCCCATGGAGGTCAGGAGAACCTCTATGTGGATTCTGTTCTCCCCATCCACTATGTCAGCTCCAGGGATAGAACCCAGGTCTCTGGGCTTACCCAGCAAGACTCTTTATCCCAAGACACCATTCTCTTTTTATTTTTATTTATCACATCTATTTATGGGTGAAGGGTGGCACACATGCCGTACCAAACATGGAGAGATTAGAGAACAACTTTGTGACGTCTCCTCTCCCTGAACCATGTGGATTCCAGAATGAGACCCAGGATATGTAGGTATAGGAGATAGAAGCAATCCAGGGTGATTCTCAAAGTCATTCTTGGGTCTCCACGGGCTCACATGGTGCCCTCTGATGCAGACCACACACACACACACACACACACACACACACACACACACACACACACACACACACACACACGCAAACATAATGATTAAAAAAAGGAGAGGCAGAGGGGAGAGAATGAATATGCATTCCACGGTACCTGGAGAGAAGTCAGGAAACAGCTTTCAGAAGTCAGTTCTCTGCTTCCACCTCGTGGGCTTCCAGGGATGGAACTCAGGTCTCCAGGTCTACCAGCAGGTCCCTTACCTGCTAAGCGGCCTCACAGACCCATATCTGTTTTCCCGATGCACTAAAAGCTATGGCTTTAACTCCCAGAGCCAAAATATCAGCTTACATTTTTCTGACTTGATTGCAGTGGGCCTGGGAGTATCCTTCTTCCGGGTCTGTGAGAGGTGTAAGTCCATGCTGGCTTCTGTAATTCTCTGGAGGCAACCCCTAGCCTCTGGAAATTGCAGTGTGTGCTGGGCGGGGCTGTCTGCTTCAAAGAGACCAAGCTACTCTTTCTTGAAGGGCCCCTGGCTATTCGTGGCAGACCTCTCTTTAGAGCTTCTCTTTCCGCTGGAACTCACACAGTTCTGTATTTCAGTTCTATTTCTGTTTGGTTGAGACAGGGCCCGGTGACAGGATCTTATGCTCAGCCAGGGCCAGGTGAGGGAGACCCCAATCTGCGTTCCCAGCCCAGGAAAAAGCCAGTAGCCCAATTTCCTTTCTTTCCTCCAAGGCCGGAGGTGGCTGCAGCAATTATGAGCTAGGGGCTGAATATGGTCGGTGTCCAGTCTTGTCCAGAAAAACAGCTACCACTCTGCTGGTACCAGATACCAAACAGCAAAGACGGAAGCCCCCCCAGGCTGGAGAGATGGCTCAGGAATTAAAACCTTTGCCTCAATGTTGTAATGGAAAGAACCGGAGTTCAGATCCCAGGCGTGGCAGCTCTCCTGGAAGGCAGAGCCTGGGAATCCCCAGAGCAAAATGGCTTGTCAGACCAACGCCAGTGGGATGCTTCGGGTTTAATTAGAGACCCAGGCTCACAACTTTAGGTGGAAAAGTTATGGAAGATGATTTATGTCACTGTTGGGCTTACACAGTCACAAATGAGCACTTAAGTGCATCCATATGTATACACCCATGCGCAAACATGTGCACCCACCTACATGCAAACACACACACACACACACACACACACACACACACACACACACACACACGCAACCCATGCACATATACATCTGAAAACAAAACAAAAAGAAGGGAGCCCCCATGGAGGGGTGCAATGAGGGACTCTGCTGGCCAAAGACCAGCAAAGTTTTTGTCTGAGAAAATAATGAATATGCATGAGTCCCTTTTTGAGCTGAGCTATTGTTGGGGAGAAGGCTGGGTGATTGTGACGGTGTGCTGTCAGCCTTCGCTTAGGGTCCTGCACCCTCCTGGGCTCCCCCTCTTTTGGCATGATCACCTGGGCTGTTTTCTAATCTGTCCCCCCCACAGTCTGTGTCATCTCTTGGGGACTGCTGTCCACACATCTGGCATTTTCCTGTGGGCCGCACCCACGCCCTGGCCATCCCAAACATGTACTTGGTTAGACAGCTGATTTCTGTGAGCCTGCAAGCTGCTGCCTGCTGCTACACCGCCCAGGATTAATCATGCGGCAAAAGAAATCGCCCTGTGATTTCCCCGAAGTTCTTGCCAGTTTCGGGGGCCCTGGAAACCTCCCGAGACGCTGAGAGTTTTGTGTGTGCGCCGAAGGCCTTTAATAAAGCTGAGTCTGTTAGAGATTCCAGGAGGGATCCCCAGCAGCGTTCACCACAGAAAAACAAAAACATGTTTGAGCAAATGCAACCAGCTGGACAAGGTAGCTCTCTCTAGCGTTGTGCTACAAGACTAAACTTTCCCCTCATTTTGTGAATGGTATAGCCCTCAAGAAACTAACTGTTAGGAAACGTAAAGACCCCGACCTTGGTTGGACAAAGGATGCCCCTGCCTAGTTGGTGGGACACATCTTTCTGTATTCCCTCTCCCACCCCTATAAGCTAGGAATGTCACAGCTTGCCTCGTTTAAACCTCACAAGTCTTGACAGTTATATACTATTACCTCAAAAAGTGCCAGAACTGGGATTTAAAACAAAATCTAGTTCCATAACTCAAGTTCTTTTTACGATACTCCTGAGGAGGGGGAGCGTTACTGGAGATGTGATTGAGTTGGTGCAGAATGCTTGCCTACCGCGCAGGAAGCCCCGTCCCATCCAGCCCCCCTGCATGGGGTGTGCTGTTGTCTGCATCCAGCTCTTGGGGCACAGCGGCAGGAAGAGCAGAAGCTGAGGGCGCTCTCAGCTGCCTGGTGGGTTCAAGGCCAGCCTGGGCTACGTGAGACCCTGTGTCCAAAAAAAAAAAAACCTGAATCTTGTTCCTTGCCCATTAAACATAAATACAAGAATTATCTAAAGACAGAAAAATATAGCATTACATTAAACATTCCCCACACTAAAATGAAATTGCCACCGTAGGTTAAAATAGGAGCTCACTGATTCATCTCACACACAGGCCCTAAGCATTTCCTGAGGGCATGCAAACACACACATACATCATATATATACATACATATACACAGCACACACACATGTACACATCACACATACATGTATATTCACACAGCACATACATAAAGATATTCATACATCATGTATATACATTCATATAAACATACACATACACACAAAGCACATATACATACCACACACACATGCAAATATACATATCATATATATGTGTGTGCACATATTGCACACTTGCAAACATGCATGTGTTTACACACAGTACACATGCACACAGCACATACATGTAGCACACACATATGCAAACAATAGATCATATACATATGTGTGTACACACAGCACACATATACACACACTACACAAACACACACATCATAAATATTATGTACACATACCATACACTCATCTACACACACATATTATACAACCATACACATATAGACACCACACACAACACATCTCACATAGATATATACACATTACACACATATATACAAACACACAATAGACAGACTTGCTCTCATTTCTGTCTGCTCAGTATCTTTTCCTGGAAGACTTTGTCCTTGGAGGGAACCAGGCTGAGTGTAGGAGTGGCTTCAACTTGGCCAGCTGGTCACCTCGTTGCTGGAGAAACAGGAGTTTCAGTATTGTTGGGACAAAAGAGCAAGCAAAAGAGAGAGAGAGAGAGAGAGAGAGAGAGTTTTTTTTTTCTTTTAAATCTAAGTTAAAAACCAGTGAAAAAGGACAGTCACCTTCCAGAGGAAGATGAGCTAGCTAGCTGGTGGCCTCTACAGAGGGGCAGAGCTGTAGAAACGCCCAGGCAGGAGACACACCCACACTGTGCCACACTGGGGCGCTGACCGAGAGTGCTGCATTGGTAAGGCACAGGGGTGCGGTGACGATGTGGCCAGGCAGGGAAAAGGGGCCCTAGATTCCTAAACATTTCTGAGCAGGGTTTTTTCAATGATCTGTTAAGGCGCCTCCTCTAGGGAGAAGAAAACAACCAACAAGCTGTGAGAGAGCGCCCCACCCTAGGGGCAGGAGGAGTTGCCTGGAATCTCTAGAAGGGGAGAGACTGACCACGGAGTCGGGAGGACCTGACCCCCCCCCCCACAGGAATGTGCTTATCTCTCGCGTATTTGCTGACTGGCCAGGCATTGGGGGTGAGGTGTGACTCTTGACAGGTTCTGTCTGGTGGGTGTGGAATGCTGACCTCAGTCAGGTGGGTGTGTAGGAGTCCGGGGGCCGAGTCCATTTTCCATTCCTCCCTTGCTTTTATTCTACTTGGAAAGACCAAACAGCATCTACCTGGAAGGTACAGCCCCCGAGAGTGGAAACCTCAGGTGACAAATGTACAAAATGCTGGAAAGCCGTGACCTGTGTGTTGTGTGTGAATGGTTGGGTGGCAAATGCTGGCAGAATGGCAGGTGTAACGGTTACTCTTAACGATTGCTGTGAGAGAGCACCCAAAGTCAAGCAACTTATGGGAGAAAGGGACATCTATTCAGCTTACAGTTCCAGAGGGGAGGTACAGTCTCTCAAAGCAGAGGCGGCATGGCTGGTTGGCCAAAGCTGGAGGAGGCTAAGTCGCTGCAGACATCTTGGAAGCTGAGAGCTGCAGACTGCTTGCAGCAAAGGCAGACTTCTCCTGGAGGTAGGGTGGGGCTAATCCACCTCAAGGCCTACCCCTTGTGACTGCCTTCCTCCAGCAAGGCTCCACCTCTCAAGGTGCCATGACCTTGCCAAACACATGAGACTGTGGGGGACACATTTCAAATCATAACACTCCACCCCTGGCCCCCACAGGCTTATTACCATCTCATTATGTAAACTATACTCAGTCCAACTTTAAAAGTCTTCATAGACTACATCAGTAGTCCCAACACAGTCCAAAAATCCAAAGTTCAAAGCCCCCTGTAAAATGAAAACACAAGTTACATACTTCTAACATACAATGGCACAAAATAAACATTCCCATTCCAAAAATAATGGGAGCATATCCAGGAAAGATCGGTCTATAACAAGACCGAAAACCAGCAGGACAAACCCCAAATCTTGTAGCTCCAAGTCCAACAGGTGAGCCTCTTGTTGAAATCATCTCAGTTCCAAAGGGCTTTGGTTCCACCCCTCCAATGCAGCTGCCCACAGAATACGTTAGTCTCTTGAGCTGACTCCTCCCAGGGTATACAGCTCTCCTTGGCAGTTGTCCCACGTTGTGTCTGGCATCTAACATCTTTACTCCTCAATGGCAAACCAGGCTTTAACCCCACAGCACAAACTGCCCTTCTTGGGCCTCTAAACTGCAGGCTTCTTGCCTCATGATGCCTGGATTCTGCCAATTTTTAAAATCTTGGAGGAGGACTCCACGATCCCCTCCCTCTTGCATCCTTGATGCCTCTAAAACCAGAACCACGTGGATGACTTTGCCAAGACTGATCCCTTGAATCACAGCTGATTCTGCTTCTGTATGTTGACCATCTCTTTCACGCCTGGGCAGTTGCTTTGTAACAGAAACCAACTCTTGCTTTGGAACTCCACCCTTTAGCTCCAGTCTTCTGAAAGGATTGGCATTCTTATGAGAGGGAGCCTTCTCTGAGGATCTTGTCCTCAAGCTAGAGCCTCTCCTTTTATTCAAATTGAGAGCAGGCTTTGACGGCCATTTTGTTCTCTGTTTCTTCCTGGTTCAACTCTTTAAGTTTGACATTGTATTTTTCATCATCCATTTTGCAGTTTTTGTTTCTTACTGCCCAATTCTTTGCTCTTTTTCATAATTTTGAAGACAACTAAAAAGTAGCCATATCACATTATCAAGACTACACTGCTTTGAAATTTCCTCCGTCAAGCACTCCAGTTTAACTTCAGGCAAGCTTTCAGGACGAGGGCAAAACTTCACTAAACTCTCAGCCAACACATGGCTCCATGTGTCACTCGTCCAGTTGCAAACACAGTCTCTGTTTCCCTCTGGACCATCACAAGCTGGGCTTCCACTGCCTGCATCTCTCACAGCATTGCTCTTCTCTGAGCTCTCACAAGAAAGGCCCATTTGGCCCCCTCGCCAAGATGCAAAGACTTTCCCAGCACAAAGTCCCAAAGTTCTCCACATTTCTCCCAACAAACAGTTCCAAAGGCACACTAGCCACATCACAACATTGGCCATACTGCTGGGTACCAACTTCTCTCAGCTTCACAAACAACTTCACGTTGTGGTACCAGCTGTTCTTAATCTCACAGCAATACTCCACTACCTGGTACCAATTTCTGTAACAGTTACTCTTTTTTTTTAATTCAATTGTGCGTGTGTGTGTGTGTGTGTGTGTGTGTGTGTGTGTAGAACCACAGGGGAATTTAGAAACCACCAAGGACCACCTCCTCCTTGTTTACTCTGCCCCGGGATTCACAGGCTCCGCCCTACCAGGACCAGAAACGCAGGCCATCCCCACCCCTCCACCCCCCACCCCCGCTTCTGCTCGGCATCTGTAAGTGGGGTCTAGGATCCGAACTCAGGACCTTCTGCCTGCAAGGCAGAGGCTTAAACCCTGAGCCACCTCTCCAGCCCTGTAATAGTTACTCTTAACTATTGCTATGAGAGAGCAGCCAAAGTCAAGCAACTTACCGGAGAAAGGGAGGTTTATTCAGCTTACGGCTCCAAAGGGAAGTTACAGTCTCTCAAAGCAGAGGCAGCATGGCTGGCTGGCCACAGCTGGAAGAGGTTAAGTCACCACAGACATCTTGGAAGCTGAGAGCTCCAAGACTGCTTGCTGCAAAGACAGACTTCTCCTGGAGGTAGGGTGGGACTCATCCACCTCAAGGCCCACCCCTTGTAACTGCCTTCCTCCAGTAAGGCTCCACCTCTCAAGGTGCCATGACCTTGCCAAATACATGAGACTGTGGGGGGCACATTTCAAACCAGGACAGCAGGTCATCCCTAAGGAAGGTTCTAGACCCTGAGAGGGAAAAAGTGGAAAGCGGCTCACAAGTCCTGGGTTAACTCAGGGAGATGCATCCTGGTGGTCCCAGGCAAGGCAGACAGGCAGGGGTTGGGGGGAGTGAGTGGGCGGCCATCAGAAGATGGACCTGCAGCGCCCTTAACAGTCCAGCCTTGAGCTCCTGCGGAAGCCTCAACAGCAGGCGAAGAATATTCTAGTCCTCTCCTCCTGGGACAATCTCTGTCTGTTAATTTATTCACGTGGGGGTTGGGAGAAGAGGAGGTGAGGAAGCATACTGATGGAGGCCAAAGGACAACTTTTAGAAGTCATTTCTCGCCTTCCACCACAGGGACTTCCAGGGATCAGACTCAGTTAACCAACTTTCTGAGGATGGAATTCAGGTCACCCTGAATGTGAGGAGGCATCTTACTCACTGAGCTACCTCGCCAGCCTCTACCTTGTTTGTTTCTTGAAGCGGGGTCTCTCACCTCACCAAGTAGGCCGGGCTGGCCGACCAGGGAGTTCCAAGGTTCACCCGTCTCTGCCTCTCCAGAGTTGGGATTATAGGTCGCTCTGCCTAAGCTCTCACCCCACAAATACTCTGCATGCCATGCTGGGGATGGAACTCAGATCTTCACATTTGCACAGCAAGCACTTTACCAACTGAGCCATCTTCCTGCACCCCCATTTTGTCCTTAATAACCTATCTGGTTTCTTGTCCTCTTGGACAACTGACTAATGTCAGTTAGCTTCTCTCCCCCCCCCCCGTCCTATAACCCCCGTGCCCATAACAGGACTCAATGCCAATCCGTAAAGCCCGAGGAGTTGGACTCAGAATGGCAGGTGTTCGATCCATACCCTTTCCCATTGCCGAGTGGCTGGGGAAGACTCTTCTTCTTCATTCAGTCCTTGAAGCAAAGCTAACAGGAAGGAACTCAGCATTTTGTAATCAAGCATCCTGAAGCTCAGAGGGGTTCATTCGCTTCCCTGTAGACTCGGACCCAGATGGCAGCCATGAATTTGAAGCCAGGTGCCCTAAACCAGGACTGCATACCCCCAAGCCACTTCTAAGCAGCCTCCGGGGGAGATTCCAGGCACCTCTAAGGACACCCAAGCAAATCAGTCAGCTGATTCCTTCAAGGGCTGACGCACCCAAGGGACCCATGACTATCACACCTGGGATTTGTTTAATTCTGTCTCTTATCACGCATGGTCCAATTGATTACATATCAGGAATGTCAGAGAGAAGGCGCTGTCCCGGTCTCCTTAGGGATTCACCGGGTATACTGAGAAGGAAGGAGAATGAGGGAGGGTGGTCCACAAGCGCAGGGTACTGTTAGACCGGCGCAGCAAGGTCAGCATTCACGGCAGCAGATGATATGTTGGCAGGACAGTGGGAAGGACAGGTGACATACGTTGCACCAAGTATCGAAGTATCACTTTGAGCCCCTCGGTAGGTATAATTTGGCTTGTGGTTTAAAGGATACAGTCTGGTAGGCAGGGGTGGGATGGGGGATGTCACAGCATCAGGAACATGGGGTAACGGTCAGGAAGCAGAGAGAGATGAGTCCCTGAACTTGGATCGATTTCTCCTTTCTTCTTTTTATTCGGTCTGGGACCCCAGCCTTATGGGATGGTGTCCCCCACATTCAGGGTGGCTCCTCTCTCCTCAGTTAAACTCCCTGGAAAATACCTGCAGACAGACGCCCAGAGGTGTGTCTCCCACGTTGTTCTCAATCCAGGAGACAGTGAAGACAACTGACACAGCAGAAATACCTGAGAAAATCAGGGGAAAGGAGGCGAGAGGGGCGGGTGTCTCTCCTCTGTGTCAGACACTGAGGGGACAGAGATGCCCACCATGGCACACCTCACAGACACTCAGCGGGCAGTGCACTGAACAGGCATCAGGACATGCAAAGGTTACAAGGCAAAGACGCAAGAGATTCTTCTGGCCAACACTGCCCTTAAATTTGTTTTTGGTTTTTTTAATCTATCAAGGGTTGAAGATGTAGCTCTGTAGAAGAACGGAGCCCCTGGGGCCTCCTCAGCACTGCCAAGGCAAGAGAACCCCAAAACAAAATTAAAAAAAAAACTATCAAGATGTTCTTGAAGCTCCCAAGTCAGGCGTGCGATCTAAGCCATCTGGAGGACGCAGGCACATTCTATGCATTCCTGCCGCCCTGCTTGTTCGCAGCTGGGTTGTCTTCAGAGCAGGTCGGATCCAATCGGGGCGCTTCTTCCCCTCTTGTGAAATCAGGGCCACTGCGTGAATCAGTGCTGGGGTTTGCAGCTCAGCTTCCCAAAGATGCCAAGTGTTTTCCCCTCTGCCGCAGTATGACGCTCGCTCTGGGCACCGCCCCCCTCATAAGCACACCCTGAGGCTGCCTCCCCTGTAAGGTGGCCTGGGGTGCATGCCTCCCGCTTCTGCTGGGTTCCAGAAAAGTTATTCCGAGGTGTGATTGCAGCCCGCAAAGCCATGAACTCATTTCCTCTTTTACAGGAAAACATTCTGCTCTTGGTCAAGAGCGGAACGGGCTCCCTGGTTGAGTAATTCAGATGGAGGCTGGAATCAGCAGCCTCTGTCTGGACATGGAGGAAGTGAAGTGGACCGCCCAGGCAGGTGGCTGTGGGCTGGCTATGCATGCAGGCTGACTGCGTGTGATTGCGAGCTGACTGTGTGCATGCGGCAAGCTGACTACGAGCAGCTGTAAGCTGGCTGTGGTGGCTACGTGCAGCTGAAAGCTGGCTGTGCTGACTACGTGCAGCTGTAAGCTGGCTGGGTATGCATGATTCGGGCTGACTGCATGCATGCTGCAGGCCCACTGGGTGTCGGGGGGAGGGTGGTCCTAAATGGCAGAAGGATTCATTTCCAAGACCCCTAAAACTATGAACATTCCTCACCTAGTCATTTTCTGCACCAGCAGACTGTGTGGGGGGCTGAGTGACAGAATGGCAGGTGGCCCTAAGGAAGGTTCTAGATCCTAGAAGGGAGAAAGTAGAGAGTGACTCAGTGTGACCAAGTCCTGGGTTCGTTCTAGGAGATGCTTCCTCTGGCTGTGTGGAGGGCAGACGGGAAGGGGCTTCTCTCCCTGGGGCCATGGGTGAGAAGGGTTTGAGTGGGCAGCAGTCCAAAGATGGACCTGCAGTGCCTTAACATCCATCTTCAAGCCCTTGCGGAAGCCCCAGCAGCAGCCAAAGCGTACTTCAGTCATTTCCAAGTGGGAGAGGGCTGGGCCTGGACAGCCTCTGTCGGAGTAATGGGGGAGTGTTGTAAGTCAGTAAGCTGCTTGCCATGCAAGCGCGAAGACCTGAGTTCAAACCCTGGCGTGTGTGTAAAAGCTAGGTGTGGTGGTATGTGTTGTTTGTAATCCTACCAGCTGTTCAGCAGACATTTGCCAAATAATGCCCACGTATTGTGTATGGTGAAGCCGAGCCGGTAGGGACGGAGTGGGAGGGGAGGAGAGGGGCATGGCGCACTTTCAGGTTAAAAATGAGCGCCCAGGCTGCCAAGCCTTCTGGGAGTTAGATAGACTTGAAAATTGTTTAGGATGGGGAATAAGTCAGGGACTGAGGCTCATTTCTTGCAATATGAGGCCCAGAGTTCAAATCCCCAGAACCCACGTAAGGCGGGGCAGAGGCTTTGGTTTTCTAGAGTCAAACTTCACATCAGTGCAGACGCTGGCCATACCAGGCACTGAGGGCATGCCGTTCTGGGTTGAGCACTGTCTTCATTTGTCAAAGGAGTTTGGAGACTTCAAAGGTTAGCTAGCAGGCTGCATCAGTGTCCCTAGGATACCGGGACACTGTATCCTAGGAGCTGGTCCCAGGACACCAGGCTGGACAGCATCATAGATGCAGCAAAGGGGAGGCAGAGCCCCAGCCCTTTCCCGCTGCTGTAGATGCCTGGTGCTCCCTGAGGCTGGACGGCGGCTGAGCTGGAGGGGCGTTGACAGCCAGCTACAGGAGCTCCTGGGGACCTCAGTGGGTGATCAGCTGAGAGTATGTTGGCAATTGGCACAGGCTTTAGGCACAATTTTGAAACATGATAGGAAAATTAGATGTAAAGCTAGAGTGTGGAGAAGGGAATGCAAGAAGGTTCTTTGTTTTTTCAAAATGGATGTGTGTGTGTGTGTGTGTGTGTGTGTGTGTGTGTGTCTGTATGTGTGTGTGTGTCAGAGAGCATGCCTGTATGTGTTTGTGGGGGTCCAAGGATGACTCCAGGAATCACCCTGGACTGTTCCACCTTCTTTTTACTTTGCTCAGGAGTTTCCCAGACTCCCAGGGCTAGAATTATAGGCCACCGCCATTTGTCTTGTGTTTTCACATGGGATTGGGGGGGATCTGAACTCAGCACCTTCTGCTTGTGAGGTGGGGGCTTAACCCTGAGCCATCTCCCCAGTCCTGTTTGTTTATTTGTTTGTTTTTTAAGATAAGGTCTTGCTGTGTAGCTCAGGCTAACCTCGAATTCATGGTCCCCTGTTCCTGCTTCCCAGGAAGTTCTGGGATGACAGGCATGGGTCACTATGTCTAGCTGAGAAACCGCTTTCAAAGACACTGCTTTGGACTCAAAATGCCTCTAATGGGCAGAACTTTTGAATTATTTATGTAAGGATTACTTTTGTGTTTAAAATGTTTTATTTACTAGAGAGAGACAGGGAGAGAGAGAGACGGGGAGAACATGCACATCATGGTGCGTGAATGGAGGTCAGAGACAGCTGTCCCCTCTACATGGGGGTTTCTGGAGATGGAAGCTCAGGTCTCTAGGTTTGTAAACAGGCACCTTACTTCCAAGCCATATTCCTGGCCTCAATGATTACTTTAATAAGTTTGGGTTGTATTTGTTTTTATCTTGTTCCTGTGTGTGTGCGTGCGCGTACATGCATGCGTGTACACATATGTGTATGTACATGCATGTGAATGTATTCGTATGTGTACCTGTGTGTGCATTTGTGTACACGTGTGCATGTGCGTATGCATGTCTGTGTGCAATACTGAGATTGTTTGTTGTTGTTGTTATTCATCCTGCGGTTTCTTCTAAAGAGCAAACTTCATAGGATGTCCTCTTTCTCCCCTCCTCTTCCTCCTCCCTCCTCCTCCTCCTCCTCCACTCCTCCTCCTCCTCCTTTTAAGCATTCTCAGTGTCCACAGAAATCATTCCATAGCCATTTGGTCGCTGTGCTCAAAGGCACGTTTGTGCACTGAGATACAGGCGGCCCTGCTCGGTTGACTTAACCCCACAGGTTTTCATTGAGGCGCTGAGGGTGACTTAGCGCCAGACTCTGGTTCTTTCTTAAACAACTTCACTGGTTCAAGGTCAAGCTCCGGGTCCACTGCTGTACCCGAGGTTAAATTCTGCAGCTGCAGACCAGTCAGTAGAGCCGAGTGGGCTGCTGACCTCAATTTCACCTGGAGGATTCCCGGAGATCAGTCCACTATTCAGCATCTCCCGGCTTTTTCAAGATTGTGTGTGTGTGTGTGCGTGCACACATGCACATATATGGGTGGAAAGGGCCCAAAGATTACATTGGGAATCATCCTGGATTGATCTACCCCCTTAATTGCTTTGCTCTGGAGTTTCCCAATCTCTGCCTTCAATGGTTAGAAATTTCAAGCCACCGCCATATCTGTCTGGCAGTTTTGGGATCTGGGGATCCAAACGCAGTTCCCTTAGCCTGGCAGGCAAACGGTTTAACCCCTGAGCCATCTCTCCAGCCCTTTTTCAGTTTTTTAAAGAAACTTATTTATGAAAGAGGGAGAGAGAGCAAGACAGAGAGAGAGAGAGAATGCATATGCCACAGTGAGTGTGTAGAGATTGGGGATCAGAGGACAACTTTGCATACCTTTTCTCTCCTTCCACCATGGGGGCTTCGGGGATTGAGCTCAGGCGATTTTACCCACTGAGCCATCTCCCTGGTCCTGGCCTTGGAAGAATAGCAAGCAACACCAGTGGATGGATCCCTACCACTGATTCTCATCCTGTGCTGGATCTGGCCGGGTGGGGCAGGAAAAGCTACTGGAGATTCAGATGATTCCAGAACTCCCTGGCACGCCAGACTGTGAGCTTCGCTTGCGAATGTTGATTCTTCTTCGCTCCTCACCTACAGAAGCATCTCTGTGTAAAGCCCCTGTAATGTGCACATTCTATGAATATCAAGGGGGGGGGTCAGAGAAAACCCAGCGGCTGGCCTAGAAGGAGTTCTTCACCAGAGAAAGCCTTCCACCCCAAGAATGACAGACAATTGATGGTCTCTTGTAAAGATCAACTTTCCCAGGAGCCAGAAAGAATGCTGGGGCCTTTGGGACAAAGGACATGCATCTTAATCCTGACCATCATTCATGAAAAGCGCTTTGTCTGCTCAGAGTAGATTTAGGACTTGGTTCTGTGGGCCAAGGGGCGAGGAGAACAAGAAGTTTTTATCAAGTTTCTGCTCCACGAACCCAGCTTTCTGTGAAAGGATCCAGCCGACTTCATTCAGACTTCTGTTTTTATTTAAATCAGGCTTTTTTGTTTTGTTTTGTTTTTATTTTTAAGTTAGACATGCCACACAGCAAGGGGTTTTGCTAAACATTTCTAGAAAGCATTTAAAAAAGCTGCTGATTTGTTTAAACTGAATTCAAACCAGGAGACATTAAAAACAGGATGGAACGCTTAGTTGTTTTTTTCGTTTGTTACTATATATTAGGGTTTCATGAGGATATTTTCATTCATGTACACAATGTACTTTGATTGTATTTACCTCCTATTACCCTGTTTTGTTCCCTTTTCCATCCATTAATCCCTTCGTTTTCCCATCTTTCCTTCGAATATATATATTACTATATATATACTCATACTACTATATACATATATACTTATACTACTATGTATACTTATACTACTATATACATATATACTTATACTACTATGTATACTTATACTACTATATACATATATACTTATACTACTATGTATACTTATACTACTATATACATATATACTTATACTCCTAGATACATATGTACATATATATATATATATATATATATATACACACACACACACATTGAGAGGGAGAGAGCAGGTCAGTTCTCTCTTTCCTCCACATGGGCTTCTGGGCTTCGCTGTTTCTCTGCATACCTCTTCTATATGCATGTCTTTAAAAATTTTTTTTTGTTCATTCATTAACGAGAGAACATATGTGTTCTGTGGCACACAGATGGAGGTCAGAGAACAACTTTCAGAAGTCCGCGTTCTCCTTTCACCATGTGGGCTTCTAGGGATTGAACTCAGCTCACTAGGTTTCTAATCAGGTGCCTTACCCATTGGCACACGCACACGTGCGTGCATGCGTGTGTGCATGTGTGCGTGCGCACACTGTGTGTACCTGTGGAGGAGCAAGGGTAACTTTGGGAACCATCCTGGATTGCTTGTACCTCCTTCTTGTTTTTCTCTGGGATTTCCTAGGTTCCGCCCACCAGGGTCCAAAGTGCAGGTTACAGCCAGTTCCCACCTAGCATTTTTATGTGGGACTTGGGATCCAAACTCTGGATCTTCTGCTTGCAAGACAGAGTCCTAACCTTTGAGCCATCTCTTCAGCCCAGGATGCTTACCTTTTGAGTCAGGAGTACTTGCTTGGCAAAAGGACATTCCCCTCATGTCCCCACCCCCACCCTCAGTTTTTTAAAAAGTATTAATCGCTTGTCTCCTCTACCACAGCCATAGAGGCTGTTGGGAGCCACTCACTGCCCCCCCCACCCCCCACCCAGTGCGTGGCCACGAGGAAAGGCAAAGCAAACCACTCGCAAGCACCAAGTTCTGGGGTTTAAGGCCTTTCCCCACACCAAGGTTAAAGTAAAAATGTTTAAAAAGGATCCACATGCTGAACTAGCTCATCCAAACCATCGATCAGCCACTGGGATTGGACCGGCTGTGAGGAGAAGGAAGGTTGCTGGACACATCCGCTGCTGTCCTCTGGGGGCCTCCGCCCCCTGGACATCAGCCTGCAAGTTCTGATCAAATATTTATTAACGGCGCCCCGGGCTGGGCTGCGTCAGCAGAGAGGAACTCAGGTCTGGCTGGAAGGATCTCGGCCTGGAGCAGGGCCTAGATGTGAGCGAGCTCTGTGCTCATTGCACAAAGCAGTCTCCAAGCGCTCCCCCTCCCCACCCTGGTCCTCAGATGCTTTCTCCAGTATTCATTTCGCAACTGGCTTTAGTCACAGACACTTTCCAGAAGTGCTACAGGGAGGAAGTCTGTAGCCAGTGAGTCAGATCTGTATCTCGTGAAAAGATGGTGCATGAGTTCGAAGCAGATGCCCCCTGCGTGGACGTGACTAATGTGGACAATGGTGACTCGGGGTGCACTCCTGTATGTTTAGTTCATCTGCTTTCCATTGCCGCAGCAAAGTACAGTGGATGTTTATTTGGCTCAGGGACAGGAGGCTGGGGAGTTCAAGAGCACTGGTGTTATGATGTCACAGTGAGACAGAGCAGGTGCGTCAGTTCAGAGTTCCCTTCCACTTACTAAGCCGACTTGGGGACCCCACCCTGATGACATCATCCAGTTCTAATGCCTTTCATACAAATTCAGGGATTAGGATTCCAGCTCATGAGCTCTAAGGGGACAAGCTGTAGTACTCCCCACTCTCTGCCAACCACTCCCCCAAATCCCTTGTTCCACCAACCCATCTTCCTCATGGACCCAACTGCTGTCAGTCATTCATCTAAGTGTTAGTGTAGAAATGTCAGAGTCGGGGGCTGGGAGAGATGGCTCAGAGGTTAAGCCTCTGCCTCAGCAAGTAGAAGGTCCTGAGTTTGAATCCCGATCCCACGCAGAAACAGTGGTGGCCTGTACTTCTGGCCTTGGTGGGCAGAGCCTGGGAAATCCCAGAGCAAAGCAAGAAGGAGCTAGAAGTAATCCAGGATGATTTCTGAAGTTACCCTTGGTCCTCCACATGGACACATAGTGCCATTTGATACACACACACACACACACACACACACACACACACACACAAATAAAAATATTTTTAAAAGATGTCATAGTTGGGAAATGAAGAGCAGTGGGATCAAGGGAATGTATGTGGCTCTTGGGCTCTTGGTACTGAATTCTACTGGCATCTCAGTGGCAAACCTGCAGACCTGAGTTCTGATCCCCAGTAGCCCACGTAGTGGAAGGAGAGAACCGACTTCTGAAAGTTGTCCTCTGACCTCTACCAGGAAACCATGGCACATGTGTATCTACCTTCTCTAAATAAATAATATACAAGGTTGGTGGCCGCAGCCAAGGGTCCTTGTCCTTCAAAAGGCCACAATGAATGAAGAGTGAATTTTGCTTCTTTTTTTTAAGTTTTGTGTATGTGTGTGCATGTGTTTCCATGTACGTATATGAAAGGATACTGTGTATGCCCACAGATGCCCAAGGGTGACTCTCAGGAATCACCCTACATTGCTCTCCCTTCTTTTTGCTTTTCTCTAGGGTTTCCCAGGCTTTGCCTTTCAGGGCCGGAAATGCAGGCCCAGACTGTTTCCACTCAGCATTTTTTTTAGGTGGGATCTGGGATCTGAACTCAGGTCCTTCTGCTTGCAAAGCAGAGACTCAACCCCTGAGTGTTGGGAATCAAACCCAAGGCCTTGGACATACTGAGCATGTGCCCTCCTGCTGGGCTTCACCAGTCCCAAACCTGAGAGTTTGATGTTAGATGGAGACACATGATTTCAACATTATCACTCATCAGGCTTGCAAAGAGCCTAGGAATAAGTACATTAAGTAACTTTTTAGGTGATTCATTTTTCTCTTTTGCATGTGTGCATGCATATGCATATGTGTGCATGCATGTTCACTTGTCCATGAAGGTGCATATGGAGGCTTCAGGTTGCTGTCAGATGTCTTCCTTGGTCTCTCTCCACTTTATACATTGAGCCAGGGCCTCTTTGCTAAACCCAGAGCTTATCGATTTGTCTAAATCTAGTTAATCAACTTGCTTCCTGTCTCTGCCTCCACCGTGCTAGGATTTCAGGTGGGCCTGTCTTTTACATGTGTCCTGGGGATCTTCACTCTTGCAGAACAAGCCAAGTCATCTATCCAGCTCTTGAGTGATTCTATTAAGAATTCTTCAGATCTGTGCCCGGGGAGATGGCTCAGTAGTTAAAGCCCTTGTCTCGCAAGCACAGGGATCAGAGTCCCAGATCCCATGTAAATGCAAGGTGGGTGTAACCATTCACCCGTAACTCTAGCCCTGGAAGGTGGAGCCTGGGAATCCTCAGAGCATGCCGGCTAATCAGACTAACCCTAATGGCTGCACTGAGTTTAATTAGAGACCTAGTAAGGCGGAAGAGCAATCAAGAATGATTCCTTATATTACCCTTGGGCATCTCCAGTGCATTTGTTTATGTGCGCCCATCCACGTGTGCCAGTCTATGTGCACTTATCCACATGCAGACACACACCATGCACATTCCCCTTCCACATGTGCATGAAAGAAAACGAGTTCTTCAGGTCAAAATGATGTGTTTCTTCTTCTGAATTTACCAATTCAGCACGTGAAAGGGTACCAGGAAGCCTGGAGTTCCGGCTTGAGAAGGGGACAGAGGCCATGTCGCTGTCCAGCCCGTTCCCAGTGGGGTCTGGCAGCTTCGCCTTGCTGTGTTCCATTTTCCTTTGCGTCTCAGAAAGGCCAGCTGGGTCACAGTATGTGTCAGAGGAGACACAGGGACAGTGGGGTGGGTCCTGGCACCGCAATAAGCCAGAAGGGATCACAATTGAACACTCTGGTGGTCCGTGGCAGTGAGTCCCACCCACATGCTTTCCGTTCTCTTTTCAGCTGCCCCCTTGGGGATAGAGGATGACCTTGTGACCCCAGGTATGCAGGCAACTCTAGGTCTGGAAGATAAGCTGACAACCACAGCTCACCAGTCCACCAGCAGGACAACTCTGGTGAGTGTCGTAGGGCGTGGGGGTCACATGCCAAGATTTAACAACATGTATAACATCAGCCCAAGCCACTGGCGTGATCACAGGGGATTGGAGAGGCATAGATCAGGGCTTCTCGAACTAGGGAAAAACCAAAACCAGGGTTTAAAATTTACAAACCCACTACTGGGGCAGAGGGGGGAGAATACAATGTCCTTAAAGATCATCCAAATTATTGCATATCAGAACTCCTTTAAAGGCTGAACCAGGGGGCTGGAAAGATGGCTCAGTGGTTAAGACTCTGCCTCTGAAGCAGAAGGTTCTGAATTCAGATTCCAGAATCTCACGTAAAAACACCAGGCAGAAACGGCAGCAGTCCTACACTTCCAACCCTGCTGGGCAGAGCCTGGGAAATCGCAGGGCTGAAGCAAAGAGAAAGCAGAAGCAATCCGGGAAGAGCGTTTCCTAGCAAAGCTCTAAAGAATCTCTCCTCTTCTAGTCTCCTGTTCTGTGGGTCCTTTTATCTGGTCCGCTACTGGGAGGTCAATGAGATCTGGGGAGCTTCAGATCAGATCTAGGGCTGATCTTTGTATTATCCAGATAATCTCTTCAGGTGGTCTTTAGCTGCTCTTGCCAGGTGTGGTCTCAGCTGGTCTTAGTTAATGCCAGGTGTGTCAAGTCGACGCCCAGGACTAACTTTCAAAGCAGTCATAACTATCACTATGTTCAGCACTGTGAGTGTGTGAATGTCTTTTGGGCCCTCTGCTTTGAGTTCTTCTGCAACCATATCCAGAAGTGGCCTTGATAGATCCAGGGAATTTTTTTTTTTTTTTCACTCTGAGGACATGCCACTCTCTTCCATAACAGTATTGAGAGTGTAGCAAGTTTCTCCATGTACTCCAGTACTTTCTTTATAGGTTTGATTTTGTTGTTCTTATTACATGTATGGACAGGAGTGTGTTCTTGCATGTTGGAGGACATACATGTGGGTGCAGGCAGTTAGCCTCAAGAGTCATCTGCCTAGTTTGGTAGGACAGAGTCTATAACCAGAACCTGAAGCTTACAAGTTCAGCTAGGCTGACTGGCCAGCGAATCTCAGGGAACTGCCTGTCTCTGCCTCTCCAAAGCCAGGGTACAAGCATGCGTCACTGTGCATGGCTTTTACTATGGGTCCCGGGGACCGGACACAGATCCTCATGCTGGGGCAGGCAAGCACGTTACCAGCTGAGCTGAATCCCCAGCCATGTATTTTGTTTTTGAGAAAAGGTCTAATGTAGCCAGTCTGGCTTGAATGATCCTCCTGCACTTGCTACAGGCTGGGGTCACAAGTGTATACTGCCACACCTGGTTTGTTCTTGGTCGTCTTATTTTAATAGTTATTTAAGAGAGAGAGAGAAAGCATGCATGTGAGGCTCGGAGGATGACTTTCAAAAGTTGGTTCTTTCCTTCTACCATGTAGACTCTGATGGATCTTAGTAGGTCTCCAGGCTGATGTGAAGGTGCATTTGATAAATGCTCACTGAACTGTCTTGCCAACCCATGAATTTTTTTTTTCGACCCATGAATTTTTGCTTCAGTAGCAGCTACATGATAGCTGAGATGCAAATCACTAGCTCCTTGGAGTCTTGATTTGAATTTCTCTGCATAGTCTTAAGGGAACAGGAGTCTGGTTACAATTCTCAGTTCAGCTTGACAGGAGAGCAGGCACCAACACCAGGGCCAAGGGAACTGGCCACACCATCTCTGTGTAATGGCTGAGAAAGGGACAGTCCTTACTTGCCAAACCAGCATATCTGGCCAAGTATACACAAGAATGCCAACTCTCTCAACCACCTCTCTGTTTTTTATTCCAGGGCCTAATCCCACCCGCCATAGGCTGGGCCTTCCCCACCAGCTAGACAATCTGCTGCGGGTTTGCTCTGGGCTTAACTCAACCACTAATTCTCCTTTACAAATGTGCCCAGACTCAAACCCTCAACTGTCAAGTTGACAGCTGTGCCTAACTATGACAATATATATACAGTTTATTTGAGAGAGAAAGTGGGGGGGGCGTGCCATGGTGCATAGGTGGAGGTCAGAGCACAGCTTTCGGGAGAGACCATGTGGACTTGGGAGATGGGATTCAGGTCACTGGTTTGTGAGCTGGGCCCTTCCTAAGCTGTCTCGCTGGCCCGGGTTTCGTTTTAGAGACAGAGTCTTGTTTGCCATCCAGCTCTGGGTCGCTGGCCCAGTCCTCACTGTGAGGCCCAGGATGCCTCAAACTCACAGTAATCCTCCTGCCTCAGCCTCAGGGCAGACGTTAGCTACCATGCCAGACCCCTACTTTAAAGTTTCTTTCTTTCTTTCTTTTNTTAGCCACCTGCTCACGACAGCTTCTTTTTATCTAGAAGGTATAAGGTGGCTGTGGATTCCTTGGTAACTCTCCCATCAAGGACTTGGCTTTTATCTCAGCCATCTTAATCTAGGTGGGTGTGTGACCCATAAAACAGCATAGAATTAAGTCTATTATAGACACTAAGAAATTGGGAGCTTGTGCCTCCTGAGTCCTAGAACTCTGTGAGGTCTCTCAGCCACTGTGTGTGTAGAAGTCCTAAGTGCCCTGAGAGTGTCGTGTTGAAGATCACAGGTAGGACCCTCGATTCTTGACTTCACCTGAGCCCACCCTTCTAGTCACCCCCCACGGATGTGGGAGACATGAGCATAATACTCTCTGGTTCTCCGGACAAACCCGTTCCCAGCTGCCTTCCACTTTGTCATCTGAGGTGATGCTCTGTGGAGCAAAGACGCAGCCAGCTGTGGTTTGTCTAGGTCTTGGCCCGAGAGAGAAATTCTGAAAAGCAATGGAATGCCCGCTTTGTTGGAGGGCCACTAGCCTCGGGAGCCAGACTGTGCTTTTATAGCAACAGGACCCCAGAGCAGTCATCCTGCCATCCTCTTTCCTGCAGCTGGGTAGGGAGAAGTTGGACAGCTGGTCGAACCAGGAGAGGGGGCGGAGGGTGTCACTGACACACTGGAACACCTGGGGACGGCAGTGGCTGTGCAGCTGAACGCCAACTGAGGCTGTGTTCTCACTGGAAGGGATCTAACAGTATCCTCGCGCACAGGAGCCCGGGCAACTCTGGGTCTAGGACCTCAACAGCTCTGCAGTTGTGGAGAGGAAAGAGTCAAGATCCTTCCCAACTCCCCTCCCTCCCTGCCTGGGGTCAACATGCTCATCGTATGATGGGGTTGGCCTGTGGGTCAGAGGGCCTGGCTCATGGGTGAGGATGGGACTTTTTCTCCTTGGTTTCCTCGTCTTTTAGGAACTACAGTTGGATGGAGGGATGGCTTCTGTCCTTTTTAATATTTTATTTTATTTATATATTTATTTATTCATTTATTTATTTATGAGAGAATAAACAAGATGCACTTGCATGTTCATAGGTGGTGGTCAGAGAACATCTTTCAAAAAGTGTCTCCATCCAACACGTGGGGCGTGGGGACTTGAACTCACGCTGCCAGGTTGCAAGCAGACATCTTTAGCTGTTGAGTCATCCTCACCAGCCCTTTTCCTAAACTTAAATATTTTAAACTGCTTTTCAAAGTCACATGACTTTAAAGAAAAACAACTATTTGTCCAATGTCGCAGCAGTGAAAACATATGGTGTTCAAGAAGCCTGAAGTCCACGTGCGGGTGTTTGTGGTCCAGCTAGTCTACATCTTGCCCCGAGCGAGGGACTAGAGAGAGCCCTGTCCTGGGGGAACTCCTTGCCGGCAGGGGGTTAAAGAGAATTACCATTCTGGGTAGCGAAGGCCACAGGGAAGACAAGGAAGGGGAGCAGAAGACTTGGGGGAGGGACAGCTCTCCAGACCCTTTTGGGAATGTGCTGAGGAGGCCAGACAGGATGTGTGTTAGTTGTTTTTCTTAGTGATATGACAAAATACCCAAGAAAATCCGTTTTGAGGAGAAAGTTTCCTTGGGTTTACGGTTTCAGAATATAGTTCTCAGTGGCGGGGAAGCATGGCCGACCGAGCCCGGCTAGACGTTGTCAGGAAGCAGAGGCGAGGTTGCTGGAGCTCAGCTTGTTTCTCCTTTTATTCATTCTCGGACCCTAGCACGGACTGGCGTGCCCATGTTTTAGGGGACCCCATGTTTAGGGGACCTCCACCTCAAGAGCCCAACTAGGAACTTGTTCGCAGACGCGCCCAGAGGTTTGTCTCCTAATTTTGTCAAGTTGAGGGCTGGAGAGATGGCTCAAGGTTTACGACTGTGCCTCACAAGGAGAAGGTCCTGAGTTCAAGTCCCAGAGTGAAACAAAAAGGAGGTAGAAGCAATCCAGGATGATTCCCGAAATCACCCTTGGTCCTCCACAGGGACATATAATGCCCTTTGACACACACACACACACACACACACACACACACACACACAGACACACACACACACATACAAATTTTGAAAAAAGATGCTGTCAAGTTGCAAAATCAACATGAACCATGTCAGATACAAGAGCTTCGGATATCAAACATGTTGTAGTTCAGCTTCTTTTACTTCAGAGGTCATGGCACGAGGGATGCTCAGCATGGTGGGAACCCTGAATCCTTGGGAATGTGGGTGCAAGGGAAGTATCAGGTGCCCCCCCCCCATTTCACCTGTCCCAGAGATGACTGGGACTTTCTGTCTCATTACTTAGGGAACTCAATGTGACAGCGATGACAGAGATGGGGAGTCCCCCCCCCACACTGTGCTTCCCATAGAGTTTTGGACCATCTCTGAAATCCCGGACGAGTGAGGGAAGAAATTCCATTTCTATTTTTAAAGACAAGGAAACCTTTCAGTTTTGATGAAGCCTACTTAATGGGACAGTGACGGGGATAGATTTCCTAATTTACCTCAAACCAAATTCACATTTCTTCTCCTCTGAGGAACCCAAGGCAGCAGAGTTAAAGCTCTGAGATGAATCTGGTACTTTGTCATTTCCTAGCGTTTTGTAGTCAGATAATCCGGGATTTGGAGGTCATGGCTGCAGTGACTTAAGCCGGCAGGGCACTTTTTCTGCGTCGAGACGATTAGCACAGCGACACTAGGATATCCTGATTCCACCTCTCTTTCCTGCTTCCCATCACAGCAAACTGAACTGCAGTACGTTGTAGTTTTGTCTCCTCATTTGATGGACGTGTTCTCCTGCCTCCATCTTCTTTAGCAGTGACATTTATTACAATTCCAAATAATAATTGTATGTTCTCTTTAACCTTGCTTTTGCTACATAGTCAAAAGACCAGAAGGAAACACACTCATCTGTTAAAAGTCCTTACTTTTGTGTTATGTAAAAGCTACTGGGTTTTCTGTTGACTTTCCTATGTTCTCTATGGCCTAATTTTTTATTTTATAACAAAAAGGCTCATTATTTAGAAATGTGGCACCTGGTCGTCTGAATCTCAGTGTAAGTCTTCAAATCCTGTGTCAACCCAGGAGGTCTAGAAGGGTCCTTTTTCGCAGAAGAGAGTGGATGAAATTGGCAGAGATCAAAGCCCTCCTTCCACGTCATTCACATACACACCAGGCTTGAAATGTTTGTGAGCACACGGTGGAAGTGTTATTTCATTCTCCCTATCAGAGAGATGTTGAAGAAGATTAAAGAGACCAAGTCCCTCAAGTTTCTTTGAACTTTCTGCAAGAAAGAACAGATGTAGGACAAAGTGTTATTTTGAGCAGAGAGAAGGCGCCCCTGAAGAGGCGTGTGCTGACCTTATTGATACCCGGCCATTGCTTGTAATGGTAGCTCTGCTGTGTCTTTATCCAGCCAGTGTTCATACCAACCCCCCAGGGAACCCACACATCTGACCTTGTTTATCTCCCATTGGAAAGCTTCTCAGAGCTGCCAATCGCCTGCTATGCAACAACCAGTTCTGTGTCAAGGAGTACAAACTGCGTAGGACTATCTTCTCTGAGCATTCTCAACAAGTTCGCCCTGCCTTAAGGTCTGTGCCCATGTGTGGTGTATATCCAGAATGTCTTTTCTGAAAATTCCTATGAGAACTTGAAGGCCGCAATCCAGAGAACGAGACTTGCGGGTCTCTCTTCCCTGCTGAGCTTTTCTTTCCCTTCTGAATGAGCCACACATTTCAATAGCACATCAATATCTCATTCAGATCCCGCTCTTCCATGCAAAGCAATAGACCACATACACCTGCTTGCTCTCTGTATTTCTAACCAGCTATCGTCTTTTTGAGGAAAAGGGTAGATAGAACCTTTTTTTTCCTCACTGTATTTCCCCCAAACCATTGATAAAGAGATTCACATCCAGGAATGTTGTTGAACTGAGCTGCTGAACTGAATTCTGAAGAAGCATCCACAGCTTGTCAGCGTAACTTGGTACGTGTGGAAGAGAAAACATCTGAATGGGGAAAAGTAGAACTTGCTCCATGTAATTAACAATGTGATTGTATACAGTAGATGAGATTTGCAAATAGGGTGGTTTGGGGCTGGGGAGATGTCTTAGTGGTTAAATCCTTTGCCTCACAAGCGAAAGAACTTGGGTTTGGATCCTCAGATCTCATGTAAAAAACTTTTGGACAGATATGACAGCAGCCTGTAATTCAGGCCTTTGGATGAGCAATATAGATGAAGACATGGTGATATCACCCATGGGCCTCCATAGGTGCACATGCACTCATGTGCCCTCTTGTATATGTGCTGCACACTTTACCCACATGCAAAACACACATACAACATGTATGCACACACGCATGCGTACATGCAATATAAGGATGGCTTAATTTCATTCTTTTTTCTTTGAATTATGATATAATGGTCCCAGGCGTGGCCACTGAGAACTCTGAACCGTGGTGAATTTGTCTCCGGTGGAAGAAATTGGGAAGACATGGACTCGCAGGCGTGGTGCCAGCCGTGTGAGCGCAGACACCAGCGCCGCCCCTCGGGCAGTGCGGACGTTCTGCTCTGTGGCCACGTGGAAGGGAGGCCTCTAGACAACTTGGCTGTGAGCTTGGAGAATATTTGGAAACCTGGTGCTTCAGTGAAATGGATGTGGACTGTGGTCTCGGGGGGCTTTAGATGTGACCCCAGAAACTAGCCTCTGAGGTTACGAGATTGAAGTTTTTGTTTCTGTTGTTGGACCCCATCTTTTTCTTAGAGAAGATTTCATGCCCTGTTCCAGTCTAAGAGCAACTATGAAAGAAACATATTTAATTTCTCCTTTCTACACTTTGCTGTCCTTTCCCCTTCCCTTTCCCCTTCCCCTTCGCTTTCCCCTCCCCTCCCCTCCCCTCCCCTCCTTGCCTCCCTCCCTCCTCCTTCCCTCCTCTTTGTCGTCCTGAGCATCCTTCTTAGAGTTTCATGTGCACTAGTCTACTGTTCTATCACTGAACTCTATTCTCAGTCCCAGACTTCCATCCTTAATATCTTGGATATTTTATGACTAAACTCCTGGGAAGGAGCAAGCACTTACAATCTAGGTTTTCTCTTGGAATGAGCCTGTGTCTGGTGGAGGCGGCCATGAGAACATGATGCTTAGATTGCAGGCGCTTCTTATGATGAAGCATGGTATTTAGATCACTGCTCCTCAAATATCCTGGTAGAGACCGTGGGCAAGATGGCAGATTTCCAACTCCCTAGTTCTCAGTATCTCTCAAATTAAGGAGTAACAATACTCATTTGGTTGCAAAAACTTCAATAAACACAAGTTATTCAAATGAGGAATACAAAACACTTAGTATATCTGAATTTTATCAGCTAACTCTATGTAGTAAAGATAATGATTTTTCTGCATGTCCTTTCAAAACATTTTTCTGTGCGTGAATGTGTGCGTGGTGCATATGAGATGACTTGGGGTAGAGAAATGACACATTATTAAGCATAGATGCAAATGAAATTGAAATAGGGCAATTAGAAGAGAGTGTAGTTAATTATAACAGGATTTTCAACCAAGATAGTAAGACAGATCAGATGGACCCAACCCTCCCTAAAGACATGTGATTAAATGCTTAGGAGTTGTTAAATATGTGAAGAATATTAACTTATTAGGTCTTTCCTGAAACCTCTTTCAAAGTTTATTTTATTTTATTTTAGTGTGTGTGTGTGTGTGTGTTTTAAATGCACGTGCTCATGTGTGCGTGTGTACGGGGCATTATTGGGTGTCTTCATTAATTGCTTCCCTGCCTGACTTTTTGACAAACAATCTCTCGTTGAACTTGGAACTCATCGATTCAGCTAAGCTGGCCGACCAATGAGCTTCAGGGATCCACCTGTCACTCTGCTGGGGGTACACGTGTGCTCCATTGTGCTTGTCTTTCATATGCGCACAGAGAATCCATACCTAGGCCCTCATGTTTGTGCGACAAGCACTTTGCCAATCATACAGCCCCCTGATTTTCATTTTTTTTAATTTAACTTTTTTTCCCGTGGGTGTAGAGAGCAGCTGTTCGGCCCCTTGAGAGACAATGGACAGATCCTTCGCTTATGCCTGTCTGCTTTGAGCACAGCGCTGTCAGTCAACATACCAACATGCCTGCATAGACGTTCAAGGAACTCAAGGGAGATAAGAACATAGAGTAGAAACCTTGGGGACTAAGCTGGATGAGGGAAGGGAGATGCCTCTATCAGTGGGGCGGCCTGAAGAGAAGCAACTTGGTATGCCACAGAGGTCTGAACCCCCACAGGAGTAGACAAGCCAGAGGGAACCCTGGGGTCTGTGGAAGCAGCCAGGCAGGAGGGTGGGAGGGAGTGCGGTGGATTGATGGAGGGAAGGGAAGAGGATGGGAGGAGGGAAATGGAGAGAAAGCATGGATAAGTACTCAATATGCTTGCAAAGCTAGAAAAATAAAAAATTAATAAAAGAGCTGTCAGTCAAGTAGTTCCTGTTTGGTAAGAGGACAAACTGCATTCAGGGCCGTATGCCTACCTGACTGTGAAGACCACTCTGAGAAAACACTGCTCCGTTGTTAGGAACACTCAGCCCTGATTACTGCTGAAACCACATCTGCTTCAGGAAGCCTCAATCTAGTGGGGCCGTTTCACATAACCTGACAACTACCAGCCTTGTGAACTCTGGGTGACTGCGCCCACACAGCAGCGTTTCTCGGGTCCTGACACATGGGGCGCATGTCCTCTGTGACTCAGCCAGGAGCCTGACTGGTACCTATGAGGCGTTTGCACTGGTGGAACTGGGAGCTGCCTACATGTGAGGCTGCGATTGCAATCCACGCACAAGCAGGAGACATGAACTGAGTAGGTTGTTTCTACACTTTCTGGATGACTCGGGAAGCTTTTCTCCTGTGTACCACCCTTCACAGCTGAAATATCGGGCCCAGTCTTTTTCCAGGGCGCTCTCTGCGTATTTGTGGTTTTGATCATGAGTAGAGTAGGCTAGGCTTGTTTCACATAGAGCCTCCTTTAGCATCATCATCATCATCATCATCATCATCATCATCATCATCATCAGTAGCAGCAGCAGCAGCAGCAGCAGCAGTTTCCAGGAAGCAGGTGAAGACGTCTAGAGATTGTGTAGGAACAGAGAGTCTTGAAAGAAGGGGAAACTGCAAACAGCCAAGACCATGAGTGCTGCCTATTGGAAGGGTTCCAAGGAAGTATGAAAGGTTAAGAGAGGATGGAAGAAAGGAAGGGAGAGAAAGAGAGAGAGAGAGAGAGAGAGAGAGAGAAGAAGAAGAGGAAGAAGAGGAAGAAGAAGAGAGAGGCAGGGAGAGAGAAGACGAGGCAGCTTTCAGGAACATATCTCAGTGACCCGTTTCCTCTGCCCAGGCCCCGCTCCATGAGGTGTCCAGGATGAGCAGTACTCCCACCCGTGGGTTACGTCTTTAATACTTAAGTCTTTCGGGAACCTCATTGTGGCAGATGTTAAAAGCCCATAAGAGCTCACTCCGCTACTCTGCTACAGGTGCTACTATTTGTCTGAATTCTATCTGAGCACCACACACGAGCCGTCCACCAGCCATTTGTGACCATGTGGATCCTACTGTGGAACTCTCAAGAAGATGGTAGGAGGCTGGAGCTGGGGGGGTCTAAGGACGTTAGCAGGGAGTGAGCACAGGCCGACTGCCTATGAGAAGGAGAGGGTCACAAGAGGGCACGTGGCCAGCTTGAGGTCTTGCTGCGGGAGAGCCAAGCGAAAAAAAAATCTCAGAACTGTCTCCCTGGCTTTATTGCGCTTCTGGGTCTCTCCTGTGACTCGTTCCAACAAGAAGGGATGTGGGAATGTGGGGTGCAATCAATTAAGAATGGTGCACATGTCATTCTGCATCTTGTATTTTCACTTAGCGATTTGCCATGGGAATATGGATGCAAAGATGGTTCAGCATATGGTCTATCAAATTTACAAAGGTACAGAAGCTGGCATCCATTCTGTGGTAAAAATGTATTTTGAGTTTTTTCCTTCCCCTGGGTAAATGGCACACTCACTATACAGTTCAGGGAAGTGGGCAGCGGCCACAAGTCCCAATCCAATCACAAGAGAAAACAAACGCCATGGTGTGTTAGAGTTTAGAGACACAAAAACTACATGAAATATTCAATACTTAATTGCAAAATAATAATAGATGAACTTGTTTACCAGCATATTAATGCACATTTCTGGACACATTTAAAGTCAGTAGGCTATTGCACTGGCTAAGTTTTGCTGTCAACCTGATTGGACTAAGAAAACCCAAGGCTGTTATTCATGAGTCCACCTGTGGACGTGTCGACAAGGCTGCTTCCAGAGGGGGTTAACTGAAGGAGAAGACCTACCCTGATTGTCAGTGGCATTTTGAATGAAGGCAGCCGCATCTCATGGGCCGTGGCCTGGTCTGCATAGAAGGAGAGAAGCAGCAGTTCATCTGTCTTAGCTTCCCGTGCTGCAGAAGGGATGCGTCCCAGCCGAACGCGGCCACCCTCACGGAGCTGCCTTGTGCCATGCCTCGCCTTCCTGGAGGCGGCAGATGGCGCCTCCTCAACACCATGTGTCAAACACATTCATAAATTCGTTTGGTCCATCGCTGGGGGTCTACCACGAATTGTGTGCCTAGTCGCCAACCAAAAACATTTAAGGGGAATCATGGCTCTTTTTAACCTTTTCTGTGTGGAGTGCTTGAAATGGATTACTCGATTTTCTGTTTAAATTAATATTTTTGTAGGAACATGATAGGAATCCAGCTTTGTTTTACTGAACGCTTGGCCCAATGGTCACAGCAGTATCGATCATGCCGTCTTTTATTGCTGATTTAGACTATTTCCTTCAACATTATATGTGATTTCGGATGAACTTGGATTTATTAGTGAAGTTTAATAAATATTTTATTTGTTGGGGAGAGAGAAAAAGAGAGAATATATGCTGTAGTGCATGGGTGGATGTCAGAGAACAACTTTCAAAAGTCAATTTTCTCCTTCTATTATATGGGCTTCCAGGTACCAAATTAGATTCCAGGTTTGCAGGCAGGAACCTTACTACTGAACTATCTTACCACCCTCATTCTCATACTTTTGACCTATCTGTTTCTGTATTTATTCCCAAGTCAGTACCATGTTATTTCTATCATTGTAATTTCATAATATATTTTAAATATCTGGTATCAATGTCCTTTATTAGCAAGATTTTTTCTTTATTTTTCTCTGAATTTTTCATGTTTCTAATAAACTTAGAAATCATCACGTCTCATTTTAAAATCGTCCTGTTGAAATTTTAACACTCACAAATAATTTCATGTAGACAGATACAAGGATATTAGCAGCAGTGATATATATATAATGGTAAAAAAAATCAAGCCTGAATGACTGTTAATAAGATGACATGTTAAAAAATAAAGAAGCCTCATTAAAAAGAATTAAAAGGGGCATCGTGAGCATGGCAGTTTCCTATGTATGTATCACTCTGTGTCTGTAACATAAAAAATTATGACAACACCATTTGAATGTAAAAGAAGACATATATGGAGATGATAGAAGTGTAATTTGGCTACTTATAGTGGTCCAGGGAGAAGACATGGCCAAGAGTTAGAGATAAGTCTATATCTTCACTAAGTCTGGTTCATTTCCTAAAGATAAGACACAAGAGAATTTGCCACCTTACATTATTTATACTCCTCTGTATGCCTTCATTATTGATAATTTTTTAATCAAAAAGGTCTGCTGAGTACTTAAGTCACACATAAAATGGGATGATATTCTCATTGTCAGAGGAGAAATATACATTTTGATATTTTATATTTACCCTGACTCCTCAACAGGCAGTGTGTTTTTCATTTCCCTTGCCACATCATGTCAAGACTATTTAAATATTTATGCAATTATACACTTAGAAAACTGTAAACATCAAGCCAAGCTTGAAATAGATAAACATGTGCCTAATTGTTTAAAGAGGAAGTCCCTCTCTATTAGAGAAGTCATAAAGGTTATAGAAAATTCTAAAAAGACATTTAAGTGTTACTAAAACATGGCAAAAAAATAACAATTAAAAAAGTAGAAAAACATAGGTAAGGGATTCACACATATATATATTAAATATACAGCATAAATCATACATATAAAAGTGTTCACTCCAATCAGTAAAAACTCTGACACTCCAATGAGCTGGACTTGAACAGGAAATTCACTGAAGAATGAATACAAATGGCCAATAAGCAAATAAAATAAGCTTGACCTTATTAAAGTCTACTAAAATGATGAGGTGAATATGTTAATAGCCTGATAAATAACAAAGATTAAAGGCAACGTAAAAACATGGGCACGAGCACTCTCAGATTGTAGAAAGGATTTCTTTATGGCAAAGACGGTATAAGAAATATAATATAGAGGCTGGAGGGATGGTCTTTGCCTCACAAGCAGAAGGATCTGAGTTTCCACCCCCAGAGCCCATCTAAAAATGCTGGACCGAAATGGCAGTACCCTGAGCTTCCGGTCCTGGAAGGCAGAGCCTAGAAACCCCAGAGCAAAGCAATAAGGAGTCAGAGCCACCAGGAATCACCTTTTGGCCACCACGGGCACACATGGTGCCCTTTTCTATACTCACATCCACCTACTTACACCCCCTATGCACCTACACTCCATACCTCAAACATGCAAAAAATATAAGGAGAAATGTAGAAATGCGACATATTAACATAAGAAAATACCTCCAAAGTCATAAAACAAATGAATACTTCAAAGTTGTATCACTTGTACAAAGCCAGCCAGAGTAAATAGCAAAAAAAACCAAATATTAATTTGTGTGCATACGCACCCGAGTTTGTGTGTTTATTTATTCCACAAACTCAAGGACAGCAGCTTAATTGGTGTGCTCTCTCCTTGATAATATAACTCTGTGACTCTCAACCCTTCTTCCAGCTTCCAGAGACCTTGCAGGAAGGCATATATAACACTATGAACACAGCATGTAGGGTGGGCTATGTGGCAGTTGCCAGCTTTGGAAACGGCTGTCTGCCACACCGGCTTTGCTTTCGAGCCACGTGGCTTTATTCCTTGCCTTCTTGGCTCAGTTTTTCTACCTGAAGCATAAACTTGCTGCTGGATCTACCCATGGCTTTCTTGGAGCATCGGGTGGTAAAGGCCGCTTCAGGACAAAAGGGCGATAGATAAACCTCTGGATTTGCCCAAGGAATCTTTGCATCTATTCCTGTGACAGCTTGATGTTGCCTATCAACAGATCAACGTTGTACCCGTGTGATCGGTGCCTTACGGAGATGCTGTCACAGATTCAAATTGCCCTTAAGAGTTACTCCTTTTCTTTCTCAGCGTGGCTGAAGATATTTCAGAGCTACAGAGATAAGAAGCATGTCCTGGCTTCCCATCCCTTGAAATGTGGAGAGTAGTTTTAACAGTCACCTGCCATTCTTCTCGTCTCTTCTCTGGATTTGCATCCTTCCCACTCCCCCCATCCCCAGAATCTGACAGAAGCTACACTGAGATCAACATGCAGGTCCCAAGGTGAACCTGTTCTCAGTGACGTGAGAGCTGAAATCCTCTTAGAGAAGAGATAGCGTGTTAGGGTAACCCAAGAGGCTGGAAGGAATCACTTGGCATGATATGGAGCCCAGAGCTCAACTCTGGGCTTTTGTTGTGTCTGAAGGAATCTCTTCTCTGGGCAATATGACAATTTCCAAATCAGCTTCCCCACTGGGCATGATAATCAAAGTTATTTTGGGAAGCTATGAGCTCTCACCACAAGGGTTTCGACAAATCACATCAAAGAGGCTAAATATAGGTATCCTCATACCTCCTCCTAGGGGACAGGAAAACTGCATACAGGAGGTTCGGGTTTCAGGAGGAGTGGGTCTTTCCTGGGGTAGTCCTCAGGTAGTGCTGAGAGGCAGTCTGATCTGTTCTTTAGTACTGCACGTCAGTCGGTATTAACTCGGATCACTGGGACATCTTCTACTGCTAGTACATAAACACATCACCGTAAAACAGCCATGAACTCACCAATGAGGGTCAGAGGCAAGAAGGCAGGGGGTGTGCATGAGTATTGTGGGTATTATATCATGTCCCTGAGTGGCTCTGGAGCTCACGCCCTCCTTCCCGCTTTGAGTGACTCCTTACTTGGTGGTGCCTATGAATTCGGCCTCAGCGAGTGTGCCGCTGTGACAGGTGTCTGCCCGTGAAAACATGCTGATGTTCACGACGGTTCAGGCCAAGAGCAGTGGGCAGATGTTTCAGGTATGAATCAAATAGAAAACCAAGTTGCAGGGAGTGAAGTGATCTCATAGCTGTTCTCATAGCTGGGACATAGCAGAGCAACCAATCGTAGCTCGGTCTCTGTTAATTCTGAAGATAGTTGCCTTTATGTGGTTCCGCTTTATTCTAAATCCTTGCTGCTAGTTAGAAATTATTAATATGCTCCTCAAATTCTAGAATTGGGAGGTTGAATCAGCCTCTTTTTTTGGTATGGTGGCCTTCTAATACCTTCATTTATGCATTTTTCTCCACTAATTGAAAATGGGTTTTTAATAATGATGCATTTTTTTTTCTCCAAATACACTAAACTTGTAGTTTCTGCCCCTAACCATCCGATCCCATTCCTCACTCCGTCCCACTCCACACTTTTTCCTTTACAGTTGGTCTCCCAGGGTTGCCTTCTTAACAAACTTTCAACACACAATACAGACTCATCCACAATACTATAAGGCTCTAGAGTAGTTCTCTAAACTCTCTCATACGGCACTTCACCTCCCTTGAGCAGCTGTCCCTCCCGCCCATTCCTCCCCCGGCATGGAAAGGATCAGTCCTATCCCTGCTGCTACGAGTTCAACCGTTAAGTGAATTTTGCAGCGTTTGCCCATCTGTGACTGGCTGAGTTTCTTTTGTGTGAGAGATAAATAATATTGCTACCACATGCATATATCTCAGCACTTCTCTGCAGTTATCAACTGGGTAGATGTTCAAGTCATGTCCATGTTTTGGCAGAAAGTGCCACAAGAAGCAGGGTTGTGCAGACGCCTCTGGCGATATTTTGGTCAGTTCCTCCACTGCAGAAGAGCAGTGTAGGGACACAGGGCAGGGTATTCAGCTTTGAGTAGAATCACACAGCTGTCAACTGTATGTGAGTGTTTCATTTCTCCTACCTATATCCTCTCTCCATTTTATCTTTTATAAAAATAACCATCCTAAGGGAAGTAAAATAGGCTCTTACTGTGATTTTGATTCACATTCCTCTGATAATCTGATCATGCTATGATCAAACAAATTGATCATCTTTTAATTATCTGATCGCTTGTTTGTGCCTTCTCCATCTAGCTAAGTGCTCTAGCCATTTCGACTGTGAGTTGTGAAACGTTTGTGTATTTTTGGAAATAACTCCTTATCAGATACGTGGTTTGCATATATTTTCTCCCATTGCATAGGTTCCTTTTTCATTCCATTCATCATTTCTTTGGTTGTATAGAACCTTTTGGTTTCCCATTTATACATTTTTTTTATCATGCTACTATTCTCTTAGTGCAAAATCCAAGCAATCTTCACCCAAAGATGATCATGCAGTTTTTACCCATTATTTTGTTTAGTTTCAGGTCTTACATTGGAATTGACCTCTGTGTTTGGTGTCAGAGAAGAATTTGTTGAAGAGATAATCCTATTCTCATTGTGTCAGATCAGCTGAGAATTTTGCTTTTTTTTTTTTTTTTTTTTTTTTTGAGGGGGAGGTCTCTCTGGTTGTGTTCCCGTGTCCTTACTTGATCTCTATATCTGTAGTTGTAATTACTACTTTAACTACCATGGTTGTGTGACATATTTTGAAATCATGAAGTACAAGACACTTATTCCTCTGTCCCAAGTTACTCTGGTTATTCAGAGCCTTTGTGCTTCTATGTGACTTTGAGGATTTTCTATTTTTGTTGAGATTTTAATAAGGACTGCAAGGAATCGATAGATTGCTTTATGTCCTATTAACATTTTGACAGTATTGAGTTTCCCAATTTAGGAATGTGTGTCCTTCTATTTATGTTTGTTTTTTAATTTGATTTATCAATATTTTGTAATTTTCATTGCAGACCTTTTTCAGTTTCTTAGTTAAAGCGATTATCTATTATTTAACTATTTTTGTTGTCATTGTACATGAGATTATTTTCTTAATTTACTTGTGAATAGTTCACTGTTAGTGTTTAGAAGCAACTGATTTTTGCATCCTGAAACCACTGGCTTTGTTTATTAGTCCTAGCACTATCTTCTCCTCCTTCTTCTTCATCAAATTCTTCTCTTTCTCTCTTCTTCCTCTTTTACCTCTTCCTCTGCTTTCCTCCCTTTTTTGGTGCTAAGAAGTTTCTATATCCAGGATCATGTCATTTGTAAAAACAGATGATTTGACTTTTCCATGTCCTAAGTGGACTACCTCTTTTTCTTGCCTAATTGGTCTGGCTAAAGCTTCAGTAGCTCTGTGTCCCGAGCACACCTGGGGGCCTGCGCCGCTGACTGCTACCTCCTCGGAGGTCTACGCCACCCAGAAATAACCACACCACACCGGGCTTACTGATCCACATATTCCAGGGCCCAGGTCTTGAGCCGGGACCAGCGCTGCACGAAGGGCCGTTTCCGCGCATTGCCAGAGCCGAGGGGTCCCGGACGACCCACGGTCACGTCCTCAGGGGAGCAGGGCGCACTTTGGCTGGAGCTGCATCGGGGAGTTCGGCTGCCAACCGGACAGTCTCGGGATGCTCTGTCCTTACCGAACTAAGGTCCCCGTTCTCGGCCTGTTCCTTAAATGCTATTTTATTCCACATTACATCATCGGGAGACAGGTCTGTTTACAGTTGCAATACAGTTGTTTTGCCTCATTTTGATATCACACATTTTCACTTATGTCTTCCACAGCCCGTATCATACCACAGCTAGACTGACGCAGAGATCCACTTATCTATCACACACAATTACATACAGTTGTTTTCACATTCAGTTGTTTTCACATTCTTTTAATATTACACATAGGCTTTTTCATTTACTAGCCTTTCCAAGTCCACACCCATTTCTTCCTCACTGAGACTTTCCTCATGCTCTCCACACTCGGTGAACGAAGGGTCAGTAGAGAACATCCTTGTCTTGCTCTTTTTTTGTAGAGGAAAAGCTTTCAGTTTTTCACTGATGACATTAGCTCTGGCATTTTCACAGATAGATTTTGCTTATTTTTAATTGCCTTATTGAGATAGAATCATCATAAAATTGCATTTCTTTAACATATCCAACTGATATTTTAATGTACATGTAGATTAGCATACATTCTGTGGTCTCGAGGTGAATTTCTTCTGAGTCTAGCTTGCTGAGCGTTTTGTTTCTCCACGGAGGGATGCTGCCTTTTGTCAACTATTTTTCTGCAGCTATTGAGATGATTGTGATACATTCACACTTCATCTCTACTTAACGTAGAGATGTGTCCTATTTCCCTAATTGATTTGCTTATATTGAGCCATCCTTGCATCTCAGGCTTTGCATGTTAATCATTTTAATGTGCTGTTTAATTTACTTTGCAGTATTTTATTGAGCAGCCTGGCCTCTCAGCTTGATGGAGATGGCCCAAGCTTTGTTTGTTTGTTTGCTTGATAGTATCTTTGGCTTTGACAGTGCTGGCCTCCTAAAATGAGTTTGGAAAGGGTTCCTTCTTTTTTCAACTGTTTATTACAGCTTAAGAAAGATGATATTAACTCTTCTTTAAATGTTGATCAGCTTCATGAGTGAGACCATTTGGATTTGTGCCTTTTTTTTTTTGTGGTTGGATGGGCTTTGGTTTCCATTTTAATTTCTGTACTTTTTTATGTTTCTGTTCAGATTTTCTCTTTATGATTCAATCTGGGGAGATTGTCTCTTTCTAGGAATTTATCCATTTCTTCTAGGTTATGCGGTTGGTTGGTATGAAACTGTTCATAGTCTTATGATTCTTTCTCCCCTATGGCATCAGTTGGAGGTTCTCCTTTCTCATTTCCGATTTTATTTATTTGGTCTTCTCTCTCCTTTGCTCTTGGTTAATCTAGCTGAAGGGCTTGTCAAATTTGTCTCCCCAGAAAACTCTTAGTTTCATTGATTTTTTTTCCCTATTGTCTTTCTATTCTCTACTTAAATTACTTCTCCTCTAATCTTAACTATTTTCTTCCTTTTGCTAACTTTGGGCTTAGTTTGCTGGAGACTCACTGTGCCACTTTCAATAATGGATGGCACACCCAGACAGAAAATCAATAAGGAGACAGCCGACTTAAACAACACCGCAGACCGAATGGGCCTAACAGACACACACAACATTCTATTTCACTTTTTCTTCTGTGTCCTTACTTCCTATTCAACTTCTAGAGGAAATGGGGCAAATGAAAGGTGATTTTACACTTTGCGATTTAGGTTTAGTTTCCAAGCACTGCTATGGCAAAATACTGGGTGACATGAATACTCCCAGAAATGTAATTTTTTTACAGTTCTAGGATGGCAGAAGTTGGCGAAAAGGTGTTGCATGTAGATTTCCCTGAGTCCCCTCTCCTTAGCTGTAGATGGCTACCTTCTCCCTTGATCCTTCTCTGAACTTTTCTCTCATGTCCAGGGTTTCTCCCTCTTATAAGAAAGCCAGTCGCATTGGATTAAAACTTTATTTTTAAGAGATTACTTAGCTTCATTATTCCCTTAAGACCCCTGTCTTCTAATACAGTCACATTCTATGTTATGCTGGAATTTGGACTTGAAGATACAAATTACGGAGAGATATAATTTCAATCAAATGTTGAGATCTATTAAAAATCAACTGGGAAAGAAGTAAAGATAAAAAAAGAAATTCTCTCCATTTTTCTGAGTTTATAGGGTACATGGTTAGAGAAAACAGGGATACCACTGATTTTTGGACCTTAAGAGAGGACTACAGTAATTCAGTAAGTCTTCTGAGATGAAGTAAAATACAAGAAGCAAGGTTCTTGCACATTGCTAGATATTCAAAGAGAAGATCATGTCTAAATGTGAAGTCGACGTGAGGAGACATTTCTCCATTGCATGCCATCCCATAAATACTGCTCTGCAAAGCGCTGAGCTGAGAGAGAAGAACATGACATCGTGCCCCCGAGCTGAATGCACTCTGGAAGAAGGGGGACATTAGAATAAGCCTAGGACGGTTGCAGGCATTTGCCGTTCCTTTGCGGAGAATGGCCGTGGTCTCTCCAGGCAGTGCTGTGGTTCGGGGCTCAGAGGTGGGTCGAGGTTGCTGCCTGGGCTTGTGGTCGTTCTTTGTTGCTAGTCTTCTAGAAGTTCTTGTGTAAGCCACGCCCCTCGGCTGCTCCTTGCGTAAACCACGGTTCCCTTGCTGATCACGGTGCTTCAGTGGGAAGCGTAACTTCCATCTCCTGTTCCTTTGCATATTGTTCACATTTTAAGGTCCATATGGCCAAGACCTTTGCTTTTTACATTTTGCTGTTCGCAAAGTCCAGTCTCTATGCATAATGTATAATGTTAATCAGAGTGTAGGCTTCAGCCACAACAGCTTTTTGACCTGACGATGTCTAAATCCTGACAGGGTTCGGAGCCAGAATAAAAACCTATTGTCCCCAACACACTATAATTTTGATTAATAGCTCTAATATGCTGGCTCCTCTTTCTGATCATGTGCCTTGTGGAAAAGCATCATGGATACATTAATTATAGCTTTCATCTGGAGGGTTGAGCATTTCTAAACATTTATTTGGCTTTCATGCCAAGCTGGGGGATAATTGCATATAAAAGGATCATGCTGGGTTAGATGGGCTTTTCAAATGCCCTTCCTCCAGTCTAAACAGTTCCATTGGCAGTCCTGGCATTTCATGGCTTCGTGCAGCTGACCAAGTTAATTTTCTGCTCGACAATAACAGAATAACAGAAGATTCTGTGAAGCTAACCTTCCAATTTTATGACTAAGACATACTTTCTGAACCAAAACTGCAGTCAAGTGCGGGAGTGGAAAACCCAAGTCTTGGAGATGCTAAAGGATGCGAGCTGCCACAGCAAGTTACAGGTCTTTATTCTTTAAAATTTTTTTATTGTTTATTAGTTATTCAATTGTGTGTGTGTGTGTGTGTGTGTGTGTGTGTGTGTGTGTGTGTGTAGAACCACAGGCGAATTTGGGAACCACCATGGACGCCTCCACCTCCTCCTTGTTTACTCTGCCCCGGGATTCACAGGCTCTGCCCTATCAGGACCAGAATCGCAGGCCGCCCCCAGTGTCTATATGTGGGGTCTAGGATCCGAACTCAGGACCTTCTGCCTGCAAGGCAGAGGCTTAACTCCTGAGCCACCTCTCCAGCCCCCAGGTCTTTATTCTTGTGCAGGGAATTCCTGAAAATGGTCTCTTGTCTGTGGGATGGTGGGAGTGTTGTGTAGACTGATAGCCCAGCTGAATTCCAGCAGACGATGTCTCGCTGGGCTCACTGTCCTTTCAAAGTCTGAAGTGTGTTTCTTGAGGTCTCTGCTGATTGTTCACTTTGAAGACACTGATGGTCACCAAATTGTTTCCCATAGATCCTTGCTTTCCATCCGCCTCCTTGTCCTCTTGATATGCACATTTTTGCAAGCTCAATGAGGTAGTACCTTTCTTTAAGGTATGCCCCCCTTAAAGTGCTACCTCATTCAGTCTGAAAAATACATATTTACCTCCTGAAACTACAAGTGGAGAATTATAAGCTGAGGACTTGTGTTAAAAATAATTTGATGGTGTTTCCTCCTGGAATGTCACACTCACAGAGCTTCCAGGGAGCTGGGAGACCTCCTGCCTCAGCGCTCTGTCTGGGTTCCTGAGTGAACTCCTGGGCGAAGCCTGTTTCATGAATTTCTCTTGGGCAGAGTCACCACCAAACAGATGAAGGAAACAGAGGACTAGGGTACAAGCAGGAGTTCCTACGCCAACCTCAGGCCCCAAGTGACCTTTGGGATGTCAACCAAAATAGACCGCATTTCTACTAACATAGGACGGCATTATAAGATCATCATTTACACTCATACAGATAATGGCTCCCATTTATTTATTTATTTATTTATTTATCTATCTATCTATCTATCTATCTATCTATCTATCTATCTATCTATTTATTTATTTATTTAGTTTTTTTATTTCCACTCATACAAACTTAACAGGTACACCAGTCCCCCCTCCCTCCAACCCCATATCCCCCTGTGCCCCCTTCCCTCCCCCTTCCTTCCCCATCCCCCAGTGCCTCCCCCTCCTATCCCCAGAGCATCCTTTAATGTGCATGAATGGCTCCCATTTAAAATGGCGCTCTTAATTGAGTACTCACTTTGTGCTAAGCATTTGATTAGGCGGTTACATATATGATTTGACCTAATCTTTATGATAACTTTGGTGATTAGTTACAAGAATCAGAGAGAATCGTTTGCCTAAAACCATAAATTTATTAATAATGCCCTAAGCCTTGGATGTGGCTTGAACTCTGCCGCCCATCCACAGTTGTCTCCTGATCAATGTATTAGACCTAGTTGGTTCCAAAGTGAGTGGATCCCTGTGTGTGCATATGTATGCATGAGCACGTCTTTGAGAACACACACACACACACACACACACACACCATGCATGCTGCATGCATGCACGCATGTGTGCATGCACAAAAGACTTATACTGTACACCAGGTGAGGGAGTTATGTACCTGATTCCAGATAATCAGGGCATAGCTGTGCCCTCAACCTTTTCAGTCTCTTCTGGAAGATACTGCTGAAGATTTATCCATTGTCTTTAGTTTCTTCATAAATGGAAACTTTGACTTTTTTCCCCAATAGGCACAGGATAATTGAGCCCACTAACCTGTCATTGATGCTGCAGCTAATTTCTTCTCCTTTTGAAACTACTATGTGTTTGATGATATAGTTTTGATAATGGGTAGGAGGGAGGTGTGTCCATGCCTAGCACATCTCTTCACTAAGGTTCTGTCCAGCCCAACCCTCTTTGACTTCTCCTTGAGGTAAGGATTATGATCAGCTTCCCAATTTTACAGCTTGGTGTCAGTGTCTGAAGTGTCCCATGAGTAGAGATCCGGGATCCCTGACTTGAAGCCCCTCCTCGCTCCTGCTCCTGTAGTCAGCTGGGTGGGCTGACCTTACTCCATCCCCTGCAAGGTTATGCGGCAGCCTGGCCTCGAGTGTGCTCAGCCTGTGGCCCACGACTGCCAGACTCAAGAGAAGAAGAATAGGGAGCTCCGTAGGTCTGTGTTTGTGCTCATCCAAAGCATGATCTTCCTGTAGACAGCCCCTTATCGACCTCAAGCTCATTAACTTAGGAGCTTACTCCGTTCTGGCTCACTAAAGACAAGTTTCTCTATGCCCAGAGGGTGCACTTGAGTTACACAGGAACACAGGGTAGACAGCCCCTGCAGTGCCCCAGAGGTGTTCCCCAAGATGCATCAAGGGAGGATGGACAGAGTGTTAACACATGCCACGATTTCTGGGTCCCGTTCTATGCTTTCCCAAAGTGAGCTTGCACTTTCTCGGGATGCTTGCGTATAGTCATCTTCCTTTACTAACGACGGAACGGAATCCCAGTGACATCAAGCCACATACTTTATGTCACTCAACAGTGTGGAAGCGGAGTGGGGTCCAGGCGAGCTCACTCTGCACAAGGCGTGTGTTCAACCTGTCCAGTGGCCAGGCTTCTCATTCCCTTAGCAGGAAGTTCCTTCGTCTTTTCCTGTCATTATTACCTCATGGGTCATCACATGCTTTCCCGTGTTTATCCTCATTACCAGTGAGCTGCCTTTGACGCTGAGCTCTAATCTTCCTTTTTATCCTAATTTTGACTCCAGAGCTACACAGGATGCATTCGCAACCCACGTCCTTTCTTCTTTAGGGCCAGTGTGCTGGTCGTGCAGAGCATTCACAAGGAACAATCTGGTCTGTGTGGATTGCCATCCCTTGTTTGAGCTCCTGGGTGCATCTGTCATGGAGAAAGAAGTCCAACATCCCGGATAGCATCCAGTCAGGTGAAGACCCATGAGAGACTATGCTGGGAAGCCCCTGGTCCATTTCCAGTGGTACTGACCGCTGCTTCCAGGCATCATAGCTTCCTGTCAGTGGATAGTCTGGGAAACAGGCAAGTGTTTTTACTTTCTTCCCTCCAGTCCTGCCTTTGAGCCTCATCGTCAACAAGACGTGTGTTCCCATCACCAATCATGTTCAAGGTGGAGATGCAGGGCTTGTTATCCTAATAACAATAATTCATCCCCATTGGTGGAGCACATTCAAGTTCACAAATTATCTCCACACCTATAACAACTGAGCCCCTCCTTCAGCAGGATGGTGCAGTTGGCTTTAGCCTCAGTCTGATTGAGAAAAATAGGTACAAGCCAAAAATGGAGGCCGCACAGGAAGGAGTGCTGGAGGAAGATGGGAGGCTGGGAGCAGGCACAAAAGGGGACATTTGGACCAAAGGTTTGGGGCAAAGGAGTAGAAACACAGATCAGAAGGCAACTTTATGGATGTGGCAGCTGCTCAAAGCAGGGCTGGTCTTCAAGGACCAACTTTGTGTCCTCACCCTGCATACGTGTATATGTAGCTCTGCGGAGTCATTCCCAGGGTAGAGTTGGTGACAATTCAACGACAGTCACCACTTTTTCAGATGGAAGAAGATGGACATACCAGACCACTTGTGAAAGTACTAACCTCAAACTAAATATTGTCCCTCTACCTTAGAATTTAAGCCACTTTCTACATTCCTACCTCTTTGTCCCCAAAGACATTTGTCCCTCCATGTAGAATTACCTAACACAGAGGAATGGAGGCTGCTGAGCCCTTGACCTACCTCTTGCTTAGCTCACTAAACCTCATCAGCTGTCTGCTCAATGAACTGGGACATAAGTAGATATTTTTCATGCAAAGCAGTATCTAACTTACTGATTTGTGGATTTTATGGCTAGATGATACATTTTTGTGTTTCTCAACCTTTATTGCTGATACTTTAGGTTGGGAAGAGAGAGTTTCTAAGAGTTTGGCATAGAAAGACTAGTTAGTATGTCTGGTATTCAGCAAACATGCAAATGGTTCTCAGGAGTGTCTGCACCGTAGAATCAATTGTGACACTGGAAATAACTCCATCTGTGGCCTCCTGGCATAAAAATGTCCTCTTTCTCTCCTTCATTCTCTGATTGGTCTTTGGGTGAATGTGTAGCCTGGGAGGCTTTAGGGCCATCAAATGTACCTTCTTGATAATTAGACTATGAAGTGGCATCACTGTTGCAGGGAGAAAGGACATCTCTTTCTTTCTCTAGAGAATCCCTGCCTGGAGAGCTTTGTTCTAGGAGTTTAATTCAGATGCTTATATTTCTGAACTGTGGCTGTTTTCCAGAAAGCTAGATGATGCGGTATCTTAAAATTAGTGAGTCTTACCTCTGCATTAATGCTTGGCATGTGTGAGGATAACCTATCTTTCAGCTGACTTTCCATTTAAAAGATTTACATTTCATCAGAGAGACATGTATAACAAATTTTCTATATGAAAAAAATGAGTCTTACAAGCTTTCCTTTCTTTTTTTAAAATTTTTTTTATTTATTATTTATTCAATTGTGCGTATGTATGTGTGTGCATGTGTATGTATGTGTGTGTGTGTGTAGAACCATGGACGAATTCGGGAACCACCATGGACGCCTCCACCTCCTCCTTGTTTATTGTGCCCCGGGATTCACAGGCTCTGCCCTACCAGGACCAGAAACGCAGGCCGCCCTGCTTCCGCCTGGCATCTATACGTGGGGTCTAGGATCCGAATTCAGGACCTTCCGCCTGCAAGGCAGAGGCTTAACCCTTGATCCACCTCTCCAGCCCCGAGCTTTCCTTTCATCTCCCTCATTTTGTGGGTAAGCTGAGGGTCAGCCAGCAGAGGGGCTTCTTGAAGGTCACACATTGACTTAGAGCATAATGGTTAGACCTGGGCCCTGAGTTCCATCCTACCTGTTCTCTTCATGTTATGTGAGTTCCCTTGACTTTGTAGTTCATACATCGTACTGTCCTGTGCCTTCTGTGCTAGCTCAGATTTCAGCAGATCTTTGTATGTTAAAATGTAAAAACAGAAAAAAAAAGCACAGCATGCTCTGAGAATAATTTTGAAGCTTGTGTGTCTCTATCTTTAAGCTGATGTCTGTGTGTTGCAATCGTGTTTATTAAGAAGTTTTAAAATGTCATAATTTCTGAGTTACTGTAAGTTACTAACATGGAATAATGGATGTCCCATCCCTTCTTTAATGTATGCAATATAATATAAAAGCTACAGTGACTTTATGTCCACCGCCATTCAGCTTAATACATAGGGGTTGGAAGATAGCTCAGTGGTTAGAGCTTTTGCCTTGCAAGTAAAAGGACCCGAGTTTGGATCCCCAGATCCCACATAAAAATGCTGGCAGAAGTGGGGGCTGTGTACAGTGTTGACCCTGGAAGGCAGAGCCTGGGAAATCCCAGAGCAAAGCAATAAGAAAGCTGAGCAATCCAGAAGGTTCCAGATGTCACTCTTGGGCCTCCTCAGGCACACATCCTGAAGTGCCCTCTTACACATGCACACACACACACACACACACACACACACACACACATGCACATGCATATGTACATATGCATTCATGCACATATAAATGAAATAAATAAATAAAAATTAAAAAGACATACTATATAGAGCCAGCCAGACAGCTCAGTGGGCACAGGATCTGCTTGAAAACCCGGCAGCCTGATCCAGAAGCCCGTGTAGTGGAAGAAGAGAGCAGACCTGAAATACGCCCTCTGACACCCATCTGTGTGCCGTGGCATGCAGACGTTGCCTTTCTCTCTCTCCCCAATTTCTGATACATAAACAAATAAAATAATAAAAATTTATCATACTTGAAGTATGGCAGTCCACAAATGGACTATTTCATTTTTTTCTTTGCTGTGTAAGGGTTAAAACTAGGACCTTGCATAAGTTAGACTGGTGTTGTAGCATTAAACCATATTTCCAGCCTACTCAAGAACCATTTTATAATAGCTGCAAATTTATCTTGTTCCTTTTCCTCCTGGGCTTGGATTTATATTTCTCTTCTTCTTTTTCATAATTTTAAATTAACATATAATACTTTACCCTTCACCGTCTTTTTAATAACTACCCTGTCCTACATCCCTGTATCAGAATATGCATATAATTTGAAATATAAAAAGTCAATCTCCCTTATCTATTAAGGCTCTGAAGTGCTAACATTGTTTTCTGTATTGGGTTTTCCTATTACAGTTATTTTAATATGATGTGATTAATTATACTTTCTATATGCTAAAAGTAAGATTGAGATCATGCTTCAGGAAGATGTTGGGGGGTCAGTTACATGCCAGGACTCAGAGGCCTTTGGACACTTTTGGTTGGGAAGTTTTTGCAAATCTGAGGGAAAGCAGCTTGGGAAGATTTGAGATGGAGGAGGGACATGTCAGTTCCTCTATAGAGTGGGGAAGGAAGGTTGTGGGAAGGGATTTGGAGATGACAGTGCATAATGCCATCATGCTAAGAATGGTAAGAGATGCATCGGAAGCTCAGAATCGGGAAAAGGATGCTGCCAACTCGGTTCTGCATGCCCCGGGTGCTGTGCGGGCATTGCCCCGGTGCCCGCCTCTGTCCTGAACCATTGGGGTGGGTCTGGCCCTGCTACAGCCACTTCCTACTGAATAGCAGAGTGCCACGCAGCCTGTGTTCACTGCTTGCGTCTCCATTTTTTGGTGTAGCGGTCTTCTTTTACTTTTTCTCATTTGTTCGTGTAACAAAGTGGAGTGGTTTGAATGCGATCTGCCGCCTAGGTTGGTGTTGATGTTTGGGAAGATCTCGGCATCTTTAGAAGGTGGAGCTTTGCTGGAGGAAGGCGTGTCAGGGGGCGGTCTTCAGACTTGGTAGCCGGCTTTCTCCCTTTACTTTTGTTCTCTGCAGCTGTGACTTCCTTCTGCCATGGGATTCCTGCCATAATCCTCTCTGGAGCCATCAGCCAAACCGATCTCCATGTCTCCTTTAAGATGAGTGTGAGTGTTGTCTCAGCAACAGAGGAAGAGTAATCGCAGCACAGGACCACTTAGCTGCCTGGGGTGTTTGTGTTTTCAGTTTCTGTGCTGAGCACGGAGGCCAAAGCAGGAAATGCCAGGTCTCCACCCCCGAGATTTTAAGACGGAAGATGTAGTCCACAGTCACTGTCACAAGTATCTGGGATCTACAGGCGCATAGAGGGAGGAGAACACAGGCAACTGCAGGACAAGAGAGACAGTCTTCATGGAAGACCTCATTTTAAATAATGGGCGAGAATTGAGCATTTGGAAGTTAGGAAGTAGGAAAAAAATACTTCAGGAAAGATGTTCAAATGGACAATGCTGGTCTGGGCTGTTCATTGTATCTGCCATCCATCCGTCACTGATTGAGACACATGATACAATGACAGCTGTGTCAACTGATAATCTGATAACATGCTGGACACAAATCCAGGTGCTTTAATAGAAAGATGTATTCAAATTATTAGCCCAGTTATGGAGGTGGAAGACTGTTCTTGGCAGAGGCATTGTCTGCAGGGTGCAGAAAGCTTCCTTCTGGATGCTCACTGTCCCCTCCTCATGCATCCGCTCCTCAGGCGCCAACAACCCTGAGAAGCAGGTTCTCGGAGGAGGTCACAAAGCCTGTGGACTGAGAGGTCTGCTTCGGATCCACAGCTAGTGAGCGGTCAAGCTGAATCCACAATCACACGTCTGACGCAGAGCCTGGCGCTCCTTCTGATATCCCGTCTCTCATCTCCTCTGTCTCCACGAAGCACTAGTGTGCATTTTGTCCTGTAGGTGCCCGACACTTGGTTTGGTTAAGGGCAACGACTGGGTGTAACTGCTTCTGTGGCTGTTATCACAGTGTAGCTGATAACGTGGGCTGGAGGGAGGGACGGGGTGTGTGCTCAAGACTAGCCCGTCAAAGAGTGAGCCCCCATCTTGGGACCCCAGGCAGAGGCGGGATGTGTTCACTGTTCAGTCACACCGATGATCATTGTACCCTCAATGGCCCGTTATGTTATTTACTTATTCGGCAATGGAATAAGTAATGTGGGAGAGAAGACCCAGGCTGCGCTGCCTCTATCCTTCCTGCTTACACCTCTGTGGTCATGTTGCAACCTTAAAGGACCGAGGCTAAGATTATAGAACTCACCCTATGGTAAGCCAGACTCTGCCTCATGTCCGAGCTGGGGCATCTGTCTGTCTGTCTCACTGCTGTGACTCCCACTTGCAGAAGCCCTTCCTTACCCGTGCTGGTCCCCCAAATTAGTGCCATGCTGGGGAAGCCATCACCATCTGCTACGTCTTAGTCACACCTGGGGTCGGCAGTCCTAATCTGAGCCGAGTCGTCTTTGTCCCGTTCTGGGCGCGTGTCCATAGTCACAGGCTTTCCTGAAGAACGAACATGGCGTTTTGGAAAGTGAAATAAAGCCTAAGGTCTTTCTGGGTGTTTTATATATTATGTGAATCCTGATCTATCCCTCCCTTCCTTCCATTTTTCTTTATCTCTTCCTCGTGTGTGTATCTATGTGTATGTTTGTGTGTATGCACGGGTGTGTGCGCACGCATGTGGAGACAATAATTCAGTTTGGATTTGTTTCTCAGAATTCTCTCTCCCTTGTTTTGGGCGGTAGGGTCTCTCCCTTGCCTTGAACTCACCCACTTCCTAGGGCTGCAGGCCAGGAAGCCTCAGGGATCTGCTTGTCTCTCCCTGTCCTGCACCGGGCTCACAAACATGCGCGGCCACACCTGGGTTCTGGGGACTGAAGTCAAAGCCTCACGCGTGCACAGTAGGTGCTTTACCTAAGCTACTTCCCCAGCCCCTGCTTCCTTTTAACACCAGAAAGGGCCTGAATTTTGAAGCATATAATGTGAGGGGAATATGAAGGAGGAGAGCTGCTTTCTGGTTTGGGGATCCCTGAAGATGGTTGCAGGATTAGGCTCCGGAGCTGAAATGGCATCCAAGTCATGGAGAACTCAAGTGACAGAATTTCAGATCTGCTGATAATTCACAGACGACATCACCGCGACCCAGAGACTTGCTTGAGGCTGCGGATCCCACTGGAACAGTAAGTGAAGAATGAAATCCAGTTCTTATGACTCCACGTCAGGACCGCGAGGACCTCAGCCCCGCAGCTCTGGCTGGGACATGACGTCTAGCTTCCCACAGCAGATGCCTGAAACAGTGCATCCAAGTGCAATACACACTCAAGGGTGCAGGAATGATCTGGCTTTTGTCTGCCTCTCTCTGTCCGTTCCCTGAGCATCTGCTGGGCTGACCAGAGCCTTCACCAGCTGGTTTACAAGACCCCACTGGGATTCCCCTTGGCTCTCAGCTGGCCTGTGTGCGTTGAGCTGGAGGCAGCCGGCACACGTGTCTTGATCATCTGATTACGGTTGACCAGGGTCTGTGAGACCCTCCTGGCTGCTGTCCACCCCCTTTGGGTGCAACAATTCAGTGTCAGTTCTGAGAAAGCAGCCGTGAACTTCTTCTTTCTTTTATTTAGATGCACAAGCCTGAGAGGAAGATTGGAACCCCTTAGGCCCCTCACAACGCAGCAACCCCCCTCTCCTTGTGAGAGCTCATAGGGGCCACGATAGAGGGTCCAGAGTAGACCCTTGGAGTAGAGGGTCACAGCAGAGATGCTCCGGCCATAGAAGATGCAAAAGGGCCCAGCAGGCAGGGCCCAGAGGGGACAGTGAAAAGGAGCCAGGCAGCCCAAAGGGAGGCCAGGCACGTGGGGGTCTGGCAGGTGTGTGTGTGTGTGTGTGTGTGTGTGTATGAGTGTGAGTGTGGGAGTGTGTGAGTATGTAGGCGTGTGAGTGTGTAGGTGTGTGAGTGTATGAGTGTGTAGGTGTGTGTGAGTGTGTGAGTGTATGTGTGAGTGTGTGTGAGGGTGTGTGTGAGTGTGTGAGTGTGTGAGTGTGTGAGTGTGTGAGTGTGTAGGTGTGTGAGTGTAGGTGTGTGTGAGTGTGTAGGTGTGTGAGTGTGTAGGTGTGTGAGTGTGAGTGTGTAGGTGTGTGTGAGTGTGTGAGTGTATGTGTGAGTGTGTGAGTGTGTGTGAGTGTGTGAGTGTGTGTGAGTGTGTGAGTGTGTGTGTGAGTGTGAGTGTGTGAGTGTGTGAGAGTGTGTGTGAGAGTGTGTGAGTGTGTGTGAGTGTGTGTGAGTGTGTGAGTGTGCGAGTGTGTGAGTGTGTGAGTGTGTGTGTGAGTGTGTGAGTGTGTGGTGTGTGAGTGTGTGTGAGTGTGTGTGTGTGTGAGTGTGTGTGAGTGTGTGAGTGTGTGTGTGTGTGAGTGTGTGTGAGTGTGTGCGTGTGTGTGTGAGTATGTGTGAGTGTGTGAGAGTGTGTGTGTGAGTGTGAGTGTGTGTGAGTGTGTGTGTGAGTGTGTGTGAGTGTGTGTGCGTGTGTGCGTGTGTGAGTGTGTGTGGCGTGTGTGAGTGTGTGAGTGTGTGTGCGTGTGAGTGTTTGCGAGTGTGTGAGTGGTGTGAGTGTGTGTGAGTGTGAGTGTTTGAGAGTGTGTGTGCGTGTGTGCGTGTGTGTGAGTGTGTGCGTGTGTGCGTGGTGTGAGTGTGGTGTGTGCGTGTGTGAGCGTGTGGGTGCGTGTGTGCGTGTGTGCGTGTGTGTGTGCGTGTGTGTGTGTGGTGTGTGTGTGCGTCTGTGTGCGTGTGTGCGGTGTGTGTGTGCGTGTGTGTGCGTGTGTGCGCGTGTGTGTGCGTGTGTGCGTGTGTGTGCGTGTGTGTGCGTGTGTGTGCGTGTGTGTGCGTGTGTGTGTGCGTGTGTGTGCGTGTGTGAGTGGTGCGTGTGAGTGCGTGCGTGTGTGTGCGTGTGTGTTTGCGCGTGTGTGTGCGTGTGTGAGTGTGTGCGTGTCTGTGGTGTGTGCGTGTGTGTGCGTGTGTGTGTGTGTGCGTGTGCGTGTGTGCGTGTGTGTGCGTCTGTGTGCGTGTGTGAGAGTGTGTGTGTGTGAGTGTGTGTGAGTGTGTGAGTGTGAGTGTGTGCGTGTGTGAGTGTGTGTGAGAGTGTGTGTGAGTGTGTGGAACATCTGGCAGTCAGTGACCGCTGAGCTCTTGGCAGGCGGAATCTTCGCGCAGATAGCTAGCCGGGGTGCAGTCGTCCAGTGCTGGGGGAACTGGTGTGAGAGGCAGCACCCAGGGTCATGGCGATGTATCCCCCTTTTTGCCTCCAGAGCCTCCGCCCCTGGTGGCGTCCTTTCTGCAGATGCTGCATCGCTGTACTTGCTTGAAGATGTCTTGCTCCCAGCTGCTCTGGGGGAGAATGTTTCCTGTGTCCCTGGATTCCCCTGCCCTGTGCCGCACGCTTGCCACAACCTTTCCCGGACAGTGAGCGCACGCACCCCGACCTGCGTGAGTGGGATGTCAGAGCAGTTGTGGGAGAGCCGTGCTTTCTGGTACTGTCGTAAAATAGTCAAGAGAAACAATTTGAAAACAGGGAAGGTTTACTTGGCTCTGCACTGTTTCTGCATCCTCATGGTGGCTGAAAGCAGAGTGAGGAAGGAGCAAGTTCCCAGTAATCTACTCGCTCCAGCCAGACTTGCCTTCGGAAAGCCCACCACGACCAAGGACTTAGCAAATAGCCTGAAGATGTCTGTGTCTCTCCCCTCCCATCTCCTCCCCTTCCCCTCCCTCTCTCCCTCCCACTCTCTCTTCTCTCCTCCCTTCTCCCATTTTTCCTGTCTCTCTTTTCCCTCTACCCTCTCCTTTTCTTCCTCTTCCACCTCCTCCTCCTCCTGAAATGAGTTGATTTGGCTTAAACAGCACCATGCCCCCACAAATCGCCCCTCATCTGTATAACAGCTGGATGAAAGGTAGAAAAGGAAACAGCTACATGCAGAAAAGGCGCATGCAGGGGAGGATATGAGGTCATGGTGAGAGGGGAGGACACTAAACTCACTTTAAAGGGGTCTTAGGAGAATCCACTCCCAGGAGATTTGCTACATTCCTGGGGGGAACATTTCACATTTAATTCATAACAAGCTGCTATGGGATGGGGCGGGGTTGTCTCAGGAATAAGGAAGTATCTGACTTGTTGGAACCCAAGGGACACACGCCCTACCAGGACCAGAAACGCAGGCCGCCCCCGCTTCTTCTGGCGTCTATACGTGTGTCTGGGGGTTACAAGGGTCTGGTGTGTCTGGGGGTTACAAGGGTCTGGTGGTCTGTGGTCCTCTCTAGCTGTAGAGTGGGGTGGAATAGGAGCTGGAGTTAGGACCAAGGCCGCAGGTGGTCCTCAGTAGGGGAGGAGCCAATCAGCAGAGCCTGATGCCCCTTCGCTTCACATTGTCCCTAGGGAGAAGGGTTGGGGGCTAGACTAGTGGAGAGGGTTGGTGAGTGTTGAGAGATGTGGAAAGAAAAATGGGATTCTTCCTGTCCAGGCCCAGGTGTGTTCTGCACACAGAAGACCTTAAGACAGGGACAGGGCACTAGGCTGGGGTGGAACGGAATGCATTCAGGGGGTCTTGATTCATCTCCTCATACCCCCCCATCTCCTCTGCCTCCCTCGCTGCCTCACTGCAGGGTGGTCTCTCCCTAGACTCCAGGCTCATCTTGTTCCCACAAGTACTTGGAGGACCCCCCCCCCATCTTTCCTACTGCAAAATCCACACTGCTGTGCAGTGTTCTTGGCCCAGAGATGATTCTAGTAGCTATTCGATGAGTATGAACGTCAAGATCACAAGTCAATGGTTGAGGGTCTATTGTGACCCACGCCCATGCCAACCCACTCGAGTTTCCTAATTTAAACTTCCCAGAAGGCTTTTTACGCAAGAATCCCAGGTTACAGAGGCGGAACCAAGCACAGAGAAGTGTGTGTGTAGAACCATGGACGAATTCGGGAACCACCATGGACACCTCCACCTCCTCCTTGTTTACTCTGCACCTGGATTCACAGGCTCCGCCCTACCAGGACCAGAAGCGCAGGCCACCCCCGCTTCCTCCGACGTCTATACGTGGGGTCTAGGATCCGAACTCAGGACCTTCTGCCTGCAAGGTGGAGGCTTAACCCCTGAGCCACCTCTCCAGCCCTGTAGATACCCTGTATCTAAAAGCGAAGGATAGGTGGCCCTCCACATGCATATGCACATGTGTGTAGCTGAACCGTGTCTCACACACACACACACACACACACACACACGCACACACGCACACACACGCTTCTTCACGCACACACACACACGCTCCTTCACGCACACACCCTTCACCTCCTGGCTCCAGGAATCTGGATGCTCTTGCTGCCCACTGCCTATACCAGTTCGCCCAGGTCCCTGGGCCGGTCTCAAGCTCTCTGCTCTGATTGTGCCTCTCAGTCCCCCAAGGACCCGTCCAGTCACTGCCATGAACACTTGCGATGCCTCCAGTGGAGGGCAGCACATCCGTGAACTGTTACCTGTTCCCTGGCCAGACTGGCGTTAGCAGGAAGTGAGAGAAGAAAACTGCTTTCTCCTCGGCCTGAGCTGCTGCCGACCGTCTGCCGTACAACTCACTGAAGTAAAACCACTCAGTATTAAAGTGGCAAAAAATAAATGTAATAAAAATAGAATAGCTTCCCATTTCCACGACACAACAGCCGTTTCTCGTGGCTCTAGATGGGAAGTTTTCTTTCTGTCTCCCTTCAAATTGTCCTCATTATAACTACTGCTGGAACCTAAAGAGTAATGTTCTAAGTTTGTTGAGGCCAAGTGACAGTCCCTTTAAATTCCATAATTATGTGAGCGCCATAGTTAAAGGCATTTTGTGATGTTAGCTATTTGACGAGAGTTTTAAAAGTATTTTTTTAAAGTTTTAGGAAATATGTGAATTGCAGTAAGACATTTCAGTTAAGATGGGTTTTCTGCTCATTTGAATGAAGCCTGAAGAACTAAAATAAGCATTAGATGTAAAAAAAATATTCTGAATTTGGCTTCCTCTCCAGGAAGCTGGGGGAATATTCACCTTGCAATGAAAAAGACATATTGCAAGTTCGCGACATTTATTTATTATTTATTTTGTGTTTGTGCATAAGAGGGCACTTTGAATGTTTGTGCCTGTGGAGGCCCAAGGGTGACACAAGGAATCATCCTGTATTGGTCGCCTCCTTATTGCTTTGCTCTGGGAGTTCCTAGGATTCACATTCTAGTCTAGAATTGCAGCCCACCACCATTACATCTGACATTTTTATGTGGGATCTGGGCATCTGAAGTCAGGTCTTTTTGCTTGTGAAGCAGAATTTAACCTCCAAGCATCTCCTCAGCCCAAGTTCACAACTTTCGAGACACCATCAGTGGCGGCAGAAGTAGGATCCAGAGGAAAATCTATGAAGAGACAGTGCCTGCTTGCAGAACAGATGCGAACCCAGCTTTCCAATGGTGTGGACATGCGTGGGTGGGAGGGGTTTGCGTGGAAGAGTTAACAGATGACTAACGGCTGACCGTGGACCAGTGAGGCAGAAGGGGTCCCTGGAATTGCTGCTTGTCTACAGATCCTCTGAGCTGCGTCTTCTCTGTGAGGCCCTCACCTGAATGATTTGAACGAGCTACAGAACAGACAGTGGTCACGTGGGAGGACAAGAGGCTACCCCACCTTCTCATCTCCACTGCAAGTTTGGCATCCCTGTGCCAGGCTATGCCATGCCACTGCCATCAATGAAAGCACCCAGCCTTGCGGACTGTGCAGTGTGTGGACCACTGCGCCCCCTAGGGGTGGGGAGAAGGTCAAGGGCGGATCGGAACCTCAGACGGGAAGAAGGCAGACCACATTCCAAAGATCCACGAGCAAGATCCAGGCCCAAGATAAAGTTCTGATCACAGTCATAGATAGGACCTTCCCATTCCATTCCTACAGTCCACCAAAGAGGATTTCAGGAACAGTCCACACCAGGAGAGGCACAAGAGGACAGCAAGGAGCTCTGTCTGGAAGACCAAAACTCAAGAATCAAGTCTGTACAGAATACAAGCTCTCCCTGTGGCGCTTGAAGAGCGCTGTGTGTGAGGGGACTCTTGCAATCATGCCCAGCCCAGCACCTGAACTGAGGAATGCAGATCTATGCTAAGAACCTAGGTGAACATGAAACTTAGACCAGGCTCAGACTCTGCTCTCTACATTATGTTTTGATTCCAATAGCAGCAGCAGCAAAATGAAGGGGCACGAGACAGCAATACACTCCCAAGAAACACTGGTCACCAGAACCCAATTAAGGTGTGGCCCAGAGGTAAGGGCTGGCTGACAGAGAGCTCAAGATAGCTGTGATTGAAATGCAAAGGCCCAAGCAGTTCTGCACAGTCTTCCAGAAATTTAGAAAAGTAAATAATTCCAAAGTAATGTAATAGGTTTATTATCACCCTACTACCAACACTGAAGGCATGGGTAGAAAACAGAGCTATATAACAAGATTTCTCATAAATATACACATACCAGTTAACTATGAACAGATCAGATTCATCAATATGTATGTGAATGAACCGTCCTGCATGGTGGGGATGCTGTACCTATGAGTTCACTGCAGCTATATGTACTTTTGCAAGACTTGGACAAGATTTGGCCTATCAGTATTTCAGCATGGAAAGGGAGATCTTTAGGGGCTCACGACTCTTGAGGGATGATTGAGTGTTAACCCTGGATGCAGGGACAGGGAGAAAGGGAGCGACTTTCTTCAGTAGTAAACCTATTGATATGTCACTCATGCTCCAGCAAGGGCTCCGACACTTGCCAGTAGAGGAATCCCACATGAACTCAGTGGGCTACACATATAAAAAGACACTAAGGAAGGAAGGAGACTGGTAGAGAAGAAGGGTTGTAACGTGAAAAGGACCAGGGATGGGACTGGGTAATTAGAGGTGAAAATAAGATAAACTCACTTGTATTCACATATAAAAATAAATTAAAAAGTATACAAACCATGGGGATGGATGGGAACTATGTCCTGATCATAAACATTCACCTCAAGGATAAGGTTGGGGGCTGGACAGATGTAAGTAATGGGAAATTTCCATGTATCAAAGAAAGACATAAGAAGGAGGTAGATGGGAGAGAAAATCATGTTGATAAACTGGATTTGGAGATACTAATACTAGTTTATGCTTATTCTGACATGTGGTTATACATGCTTGTAAACATGTCTAGGTGAATTACTTGGAAATGTAGGTGAGGGTGGTTAAAGGAAAGTTGTCTGAAAGACATTAAAGATGGTAAGAAGAACTTTAAGACTATTGGGAATGAGACAATTGTTAGCAAGAGGTACAGAAGGTAAAATAATTATTAAACTAACCTAAGATGAGTCTTAGGACGAAGCTGAAAGGCAAGCTTGATATCAAGGATGACCTGATAGCAAAGGGAAGGGGTGGCTCCGCAGAACTGTTCGCTAAGACTGGAACAAGCAAGTCAAAGATAAATCAGTATAGTCTAGAAGAGGACTTGGAGTGGTCTGTCTGGAGCTTGGACCAGGAAAGTGCCTTTCTTGGTGTGTATAGACTAGTAGTCACAACTTCATTTCCTTCCTGGAAGCAGTGACTATCCAGCAACAGACCCAGCCTCCATATCTGGATTTCTAATTTTCTCCCAGACCCAATTTTGAACATTTTCAAAGGTCTTTCTTGACTTGAATGCTTTCTTGCTTGCTTGATGAAATAGAATGCTTCAGTCCCCATACTAATTGAGTCAATATATTACCTTCTGCACTGAATTAAAAATGACTTAGTGACAAGAACGACCACTTTGTATGCAAGGCTAAAGAGGTCTTTAAAAACTTTACAAAATTCCTTAGTAAGGTGGAGGCAGTTCTGACCCTGGAATCACTGAGAATTCCCAAGGTTTTCTTCCAGAATACCTGTGGGTTTCAGTCTCTGTAATTGAGTAATAATCTCAGTTATTACTCTGGCCTCAGGTTCCAGCTCTTACCTAGCTAACAACAACTACAAAAAGGACATGTGGGCAGCCCTACAGGCTTTGATAACACTTGTGTGACCATGAATTGACTGGTGAGAATTCTGTTATCTTCTCAGACCTTCTTCAAAAAGTCTGTTGTATTCGCATCCTGAATTGTCCTGGTGTGTTGTCAACGTAAGTTATTCTTGGAGCCCAGAGATTCTCACAATCTCCACCACACTAAAATAATTTCTTCATAGGAAAGGAAATAATAGATTTTACCCATAGGTACCCTATGAGACTTGCAAGTACTGCTTGCACACTGTGCATCTCATAGCAGGATAATAACTAAAACACATCAGGAATTCACTGAACTCCATTACAAAACAACCCAAGTTATTAGATTCAAGATGGGCAAAGAATCCAATCAGATACTTTATAAAAGAAGACATACAAACAGCCAGCATGTACACAAAAAGATGTTTATATCACTAATCATGAGGGAAATGCAAATCAAAACTATGGGGAACTATGGCCCTCCTCCTGTTTGGATGGTTATTATACAAAGATGAGAGATAATCAGTGTCGGTATAGGTGTGGAGAAAAAAGAATTGTTGCACATTGCTGGTGGGAATGTAAATTAGAACAGCCATTGTGAAAGAATTAAAAACAGATTAGTCATATTCTGACATGTTGGATCTAGACACCTAGTAGAAATAAAACCAGCACCCAGGGACAAAACTCCACAGTCAGTGTTAGGTTATTCACAATTGTCAAGACATGGGAAAGACTGAATATACATGAGCAGGTGAAAAGATGAAGAAAATTTGCCTTAAAAAGAAAATGTTATTTGTTGTAAAAAAGAAGGAAATCCTGCCATTTGTAGCACCATTACTGAGCCTTTGGGATGATAACCTTCCATGGAGACAGAGAAAGAAAAGTACTCCAAGATCTTGTTTGTATATGAATCTAAACAGCATTTAACTCATATGAAGAATCTGGGACTTTGGGGGATGCGGGTGGATGGATAGAAAGAGGAGATGCAATCAAAGAGTGTAACTTTTCAGTTATGAAATAAATATATTCTGGAGATTAAGTTACAGTTTAGTTACAGTGCTGTGTTCTGAGTTTAAAATTTTCTAATTAAATATATTAGAAACTTTTATTCCACACAGTTTTAATGGTGTGAGGGTCTGGGTACGTTTACTAACATGATTGTGGTAATCATCTCATAACACACACATATATCCAAGTATCACATTGGACACCTTCCTTGAACACAATTTTATTGGTCAATGTGTTTGGGGATCCCATCTCCCAAGGTTTCAGTCTCGATTCAGCCCCTGAGCCTGCATCTAGAAACTGCTGCAAGCTGCCTCCCTCCCCTGCCCCCCCCCTCCCCGGAGAAAGAGCTTGCTGGTGGAGCTGGCACGGGAATTGCAAGGACCTTGCACTGGATTGTGTAGGATTTGCTAGAGGTGCCATGGCTGGCAAAACCCCTTTATCACCTGTGCTTCAGGTTCTTTATCAAAGTCATCTCTTGTCTTGCAGTCTTTCTGTGAAGATGCAGTGCAGGGCGGAGTGAGCTCAGTGTAGATTGGAAACCAGAACTTTCTCTTCTCTAGCTCAATCTAGAGGGAATGGGAAAACTCCAGAGTATCTTTATGTGAAACCCACCAGTGTGTGTGTGTGTTGGGGGGAGGTGGTGTGGGTGTGGGCTTCCAATGAGCCAGTGTTCTGAATTGGGAAAAGCAGTTCTCGTTGGGATGTAAGGAGAGGGAGCTCTCCAATGTTTCAGACAAGAGCCGCACCACACACACTGCATCAGTACCATGGACAGCGTGCTGCTGGTGGTTTGAAACATCGCACGTCGCAGGTGTGCAGAGCACGATGGATCTCCTCTGAGCTTCCTATGCCTTCTGCTCAGACTTCAGCACTTCTCTCACCTCAGGAATGCTCCATTTTACCAACCACTGCCTGCTGGTCTGTGAGCTCAGGATCATGGCATATTCTATGCTGAGCTCCCAACACAGTGCCCAACGTAGTATTGGCAGTCAATTAAACTCCCTAGATTGACTCGTCTAATTTGAATGCGTCAGGAATTTTTGGACAATACATGATTGAGACTCTGGTATTTACGTTGGGAGAAGATAATATTTAGAAATTGATCAGTCTCTGCTAATTGGGCAGAATGGGTCCTTTCCTTTGAAATCTGATTTCGATATATCATCCCTTAGGGAGTGTCTATTAGCATATGGCATTTCACTGTTTTGTGCTTGATTTTTTCCAATTATGGCTCTGTGTTAGCAGATGCATATTATGTTTCATTGAAAATAGAAAGTTCTGGGCTCAAAGCCTTATTTTTGACTGAGGAAGCATCATGCTGTCCTCCAGTGAAATTTAAGTGCAAGAATTGGACAGCAGTATCATCTACAGGTCACATCCTCATTATAGTTACAGTTCAGCTTATTACACCCACTCAAGAACTCTGTGAGCCAAAAGGTTAAGGACGTTCACTCCCCTTGTGCAGATGAGAAAACCGAGACTCGTGGAAACCAACAGCCTGACGACCTCTGAATTAGGACAAAGGCTGAGCTCAAGGAGTCAGGCTGGCAGAGCTGTGTGACGCCTCAGCTCCCCGCTCTGCAGACCTCCTGGTTAGTATGCTTTGCCGTGCATTGCTTTCTTGTTTCTGTCTTCTGGAAAACCTCATTAATAGAGTTCTGCTGTTCATTCTTCTGAATGTGCAGTGTCAATAGGCTCGATGGTAGCTGAAATAATTGGACTGTGGGGGTTCTGGGCTGGGAGTCTATTGTTAAGCCAGCTGTCACTGATTCTTCCTCAGTGTGAGGGAACTCAGCCATGCAAAGACCTCTCCTCCCTCGCTTACCTGCGAATCATGCAGCCTCAGCACATTAACAGGTAATCTCACAGAATGCTAATTCTGTCACTTGCAATCTAAATAATCGGAGGCACAACTTCTTCTGGAGATGCCTGATTGGGGGGAGGGAAACTGTCTGATTTTTCACTTTACAGTGAAAGAGTTTATTCCCCATTTGGCCTAATCCTTAAGTGATGGTTGATATCGATTGCCAGCCTGACAGGATCTAGAATCCCCTAGGAGACAAACCTCTGAGCATGTCTGAGAAGGGCTTTCTAGGTTTTAAAACTCTCCAGGAATTGGAAAGGCTAGGATTTAACTACAGCAGGCACATACAGCCTAAATGCAAGTAGAAGGCTTAGGCTAGGGTTCCAGGCTAAATACAAGGGAGAAAGTGCCCCAGCATTCATCTCTTTCTATGTCCTGACTGAATGACCAGTGACTTCACACTCCTGCTCTCATGACTTCCCATCCATAAACTGTGGATCGGGCTAAGCCCTTCCTTCCTTCAGTGCTTTGTCAAGTTTGTCACAATAACAGTAAAGTAACTTATGCACCTCTATCACGAAGGCATCCATCTTCCAAAATTTGCAGCCTCCTCGTCAAATGAGCTTCATTTATTGATTGAATCATTTATCCATTATCCAATTAGCCATATATCATTCCTCTGCTGAGTACCAGGCACCAGCCACTGCTGGGGATGCAAAGGGTGACAGGAAGATCTATGTCTGACTGGGTCAAGTCTACAGCAATGGATAGAGGAAGATACTGCACGATGAGGTTCTTTTAAGTCCCAAAGAGCGCTAGAGGCTTAGTGTGGAGTTAGAAGGCATCCTGCAGCTGAGAGACCCCTGAACTGAGTGCCAAGGGCCCAGTTGGCCAGTAGAGGGGCCACCAGGCCTTGGCAGAGCCAGACTTAAGAGTCTGGCTTTTCTAGTTCTTAGGGAATTTTAAAACTCTTCTATCTCTCTATCTTCATGGGGTCGAGCAGAAATCCTGGTGTGAGGGCTTGGAGGCTACAGCTGGGCTTCTAGACAGCCCTGCATCTGGCATTCCTATAAATCCTGGGAGGTCCTTCAAGCACAATGTGATATACTCAGCCTGAGCCTTGAAAAGCAGATATAGGTGCTGACATAATGGCTCAGTGGGTAAAGGCACTTGCCACCAAACCTGATGACCTGAGTTTGAGCCCTAGAACCCACGTGGTGGAAGGAGAGAACCGACCTCCACATGCGTGTCATTGAATGTGCATGCACATACACGTGGACACACACATGTACAATTAGCCAGCAGCTAAATTAAACAGCTTATGTGGATGTCAGTACAGCCAGAAGGAGGTGGAGGAGAAGTTGCTTCCCTCCCTGAAAGATCAGACAGGCAGGCAGAGCATGGATGCCTGCAGCATGGTTTGATAAGAGATCCTTGGCAGGTAGAGGCAGCAACCCCTGGAGCCAGACGAGATACGCTGGGGCTCCATGCATCATTTTGCTCCTTTTGCTACCTACAGTCTGTGGACTTGCGCAATGTACTTGTTTTCTGAGATCCCCATTTGCCTCTCAGATCTCTCTAGTGAGGGCAACCCTCATTCTTCCTCGGCTGTAGAGGTGACTCAATGACCAAGCAGGGAAGGATGGCATATAAGGGGCATCATGCTGACAAGTGGGATTTGTGGTTATTACTAAAAGTGATAGTTGGTGAACTAGGGGCCATGGATCAAATTCAGCTTGGAGCCTGATGTCATAAACCAGGTCATGCTCCTGTGTTCCCGCTTCCTGCTTTTGTGACGTATTTTTGTGAAATATTTACTCATCAGTCTCTTGTGGAAGAAGTTTACCTTTCTGATTCAAGAGATGTATGGGGACAAAGTTAATCATTAACTGGTGTGTGAAGAGTCCAGGATGTTCAATACTGTGACCCGTCCCTGCTCTGCCAGGGACCATGGTCATGTGGGTGACGTCCTTCAGACTTGGTCCCAAGTGGTCTGTTACCACGAGGATGTTCAGTGACTTCCCAGCCCTGCTAAGCAAGTCTGTTATGCAGAATTTGCAAGGACCTTCAGTTTGGGTCTTCTTCCCACAGAAGAAATGCAGACTACTCCAGAACAGTCTGCTTGCCTATTATTTACTATCCTTGACGAATACTAGCTCAACGGCTGCCTTTGAAGCATTGAAACATTTGATTCCTTTCTTTCCTACTTTTTGCTGGTAGTAATTCTAACCTGGTTGGTCATTTCACTCATTTCCCAATTTTCTGAAGTCATTTTTCCCCCCAGCAATTTTCTTTCTTCTCTTCCAATTAACAACCTGTGTTAATAGATGGAGACCGAAGGGAATTATGATCATTATTGCTCCAGCATTCAGCTCCAGTCAGCAACAACATCGTCACTTCTTTGGTTCAGACTCCTTTGTATTTTCTGGCCTCGGAGGAGAGCAATTACACATTTACCAACAGAAAAGAGCAGAGGGAAAGGTTGCCTGCCACCTCCCGGGGCGCATCTCCTTCCTGTTCCTCCTTTTCTTAGGAAAGAAACCAATTTGGACCAAGTTGTTTTTTATGGGAGGCCTCTGGCAAAGTTCAGCTCCAGAAATATCAGGATTTAAAAGGGGCGTGTACTGTCAAATATTGCCAATGTCAATGTCTGTGACCTGAGCACAAATCACCTTGTTTCTCACCTCGCTTTCCCTTGCTAAAATAAAGCCAAAGCAGGAATGAGCTCTGGAGGTTGAAAATTGACTGTACCATCCCAAGGTCTTCTTTCCACTGGGCATCCACCAGGGAGGGGAGATTGGTATTGGTGGAGTCCACAGAAGCAAGATAGTGTGTCTTTCTCATTGTACAGATGAGGTAGCCATCCAGATGAGCCTGTTTATTTACTTCTTCATATAGAAGCATCCGTCCTCCTTCGCTTAGATGCATGCCCTCTTTCACCTTCTGTGGAAAGATCACTCAGTTCCTCCTGAGCCAACTTCGAGCCTGCATCTGGCCAGCTAAGCCATTTTGGTTTCTGGCTGGCTGCACTCTCCGGGGAATCCTGGTGCACTCCCTATTGGCAGCCCCTGTCTCTCTCAGGGACTTCTCTGGGGCTACTGTCAGGGTTTGAAAGGTGTCCCCCACAGTCTCAGGTGTTTGGGAAGGTCACGGCACCATTGAGAGGTGGAGCCTTGCTGGAGGAAGCTGGTTACAAGGGGGGTGGGTCTTGAAGTGGATGAGTCCCACCCTACCTCCAGGAGGACTCTGCCTTTGCAGCAAGCAGTCTTGCAGCTCTCAGCCTCGCAGATGGGAGTGACTTGATCTGTCTCCAGCTTTGGCTAGCCAGCCATACTCTGTGTTATGAGACTGTATCTCCCCTCTGGAACCATAAGGTGAATAAACCTCCCTTTCTCCCTCAAGTGGCTTGACTTTGGGCGCTCTCTCACGCAACAGTTAAGAGTCACTGTTACAGCTGCTGAGCTGGCTACTATCCACTCATCCTGCTAGCCCTGTCCTAAGACTGTTGGTGGTGGAAGACAGAATGTGGGCGCAGGCATGGCAGGGACAACTGCTCCTTCGCCATAGCCTGCACTGGCCTTTATGCCCTGGTCTGTGCCTACTTGTTCCCTCTGAAGATGGACCCCACATATTCTTAGTGTTGATACTCCTTAGAGTAGGTCCTGGAAGCTTCCACCATAGTGTCTCTTGCCTTTCTTTCCTCCATTCACACCATGTTGTCCCCTAGGCCTGTTAGGTGGAACCACAGGCGAGGACCATTAGTGCACTGGTGTGAGATCTGCTCTGGGCTCAGGGACCATAAGGTGCCTCCCTCTGGCTCAAACAGAAAATGATGCCGATATAATTGGACATTGCATGCCCTGCACAATGTCCAACACACTATTGACCCCACAAAGTCTAGCATTTGCTAAAAGCACCAAGATCCTTGGAGGCAAGGGATTGACAGCCACAGTAGTGTTCCTATGCCTAAGGGGAACAAAGGAAAGGGTTCAGGGAAATGGCCGGGTCACTGTAAGTCATGGAGAACCGAGAAGGACCCAGAGGAGAGTTGGCAGGAACAGAAGGATTCTCCGGGGATTGGGGGAGAGGAGTTCACTGGGGGGTGGGGGAGGAGGGGTGAGGGGAGGGTGAGCAGAGGGGTCGGGGGGAGGAGGGAGGGAAGAACCGTGTGTATCTATTAAGTTTGTAGGCGGAGAATAAAATAAAAAATTGTTTATTAAAAAACGTGTGTGGAGAAAATGATGTGGAGAATTGAATGGATTACCTCTTATCGCTACCGGGAAATTGCCTGTCTGGATGGGGACTGATACAAGCAAACCGCACACTTGTTTTTTTAAAAAAGACTATGGATATGAATACCTTGCAGGAAATTCTGTGGCTGCTGATAAGCAACCTACACTGACTCCGGACTGACAGTGCTGTGGAGGCTAGATTGGCCAAACAATGACTTTGAGCTACAGACTAATACACTAAGTCTACCAGCACAAGCATTAGAAGATTAAACAACATGGCATGGGGATTTCTGATCCCCTTAGAAGGCTGCCTCATAGGTTGAGGGCAAGGGTGGGGCCTTTCAAGACAGAAGGTCTCTTGAGGATGCCCGCTGGCAGGATTCTGCAACCTAGACTCATCAGTGGACGCGTGGATGGCCATCCTGAGGCTGAGTAGACCAGTGCGGAGCCCAGCACTGATGACTCAGTAGCATAATCACCACAGGCTGTGTTTCCCAGGTCAATATTCCCAGGAGTTTCTCTCCAGAGCACTGGCTGTTTGTCTTGGAATAGGACATGCGTACTTAGTTTCTGCCTGTACATAAAGACTCCCAAATTTTCTTTTATTAGAACAAACAAGCCAAATCCTGTAGGAATCACAGATTTTCCTCTTTCACCCCTGAGGCCAATCAATCCACTGTTTGTCTGACCCTGGGCAAGTCATTGTAACTTCTGAGCCACCCGTACCAATGTTTCTCTTGTTGAGTGGTTGGATTAGATGAATAAGGACGTGCCCAACATATTGTAGGAGCACAGGCTACGTTGATCAGGCATTTCCCCTTTGGCTAGTGAGCTCCTCCTTGAAGGGACTTTAAGCCCAAGGTTTGTCTGGGAGCCCTGGAGGAGAGGCAGGCTAATTAATCCCTTCCTTGCCTTGGCGAGCGCTCTCTGTGGATCCGCCTTCCTCTCCGGAGACAGAAGATGGATCACCATCTTGAAGACACATCACTCACATCACCACCCACCTGACCTGCTACAAGATCTAAACTGTCACTTAATTTGTCTCCCATTAGTTGCAGACACCTCTTCACCTCCTCATCTTTAGCTAAGCTTGGAGGAGGGGTGAGGAAGGAAGACAAGAGTCAGCGATGAACGGCCTTCTCCCAGCCCGTAGAAAGCGTCGCTTTCCGCCAGAGGATGGAGTGTCCTGCACAGGGAGGTGTTGTTGGATCCGGAGGGCTTCGGTGACTCTGAATCAAGCCCTGGCACTCTGGAAGCTCTGTCAGTTCCCCTCAGGATGCCTATCTGAAGCATCCCGTTTGGTGTGGAGTACTGCACAGTGGGTCCCCCCTCCCCCTTGGGCTCCAGGGTAGGGTAAGATTCAAAGTAATCAGCCTGCGAATTCCCAGAAGCCATTAATCTTCCTTGACCCACACAGAGCCACAGATTAGCCTGGAAAAAAATTGCATGTAGCTGTTTCTTTTAATTCTTCTCCAGCTTATTATTTGGGGATGTCAGACTGTAGTGTCTGGGTTGAAAGCATTTGGGTGGTTGCTAGTCTGGGAGGCAGGCGGCTGCTCTCCATGGTCTGTACTTGGAAGGGGCGGCCACCACCCTGATGCTTGATGTGACCACGTGGAATTGATACCCTGATTACTGATTAGGAAACTAAGTTTCAAATGCAGACAAGTCACTTGTTCCAAGACCCCAGGCCAGTCAGAGTCTGGCTCTGCTGCTCCTGCGATGTCTGTGCTCGGAAGAGGTCCATTGCTGCTGCAGCTCAGCATTTCAAGGAGTTTCCCCGGTGGTGAGATTTATACAGATGTCGCTGCCAGGCCACCAGCACATGCTTCTGTGACCCCATCTTTCTGGGAACTTGTTTGAGTGAGCTCTCAGAGTGCCACTGCTACAACTAGTGCGCAACTAGTGGACAGCTAGTGCGCAACTCATGAGCAACTAGTGAGGGTTCTTTCTACTCTGACTCCCCAACCTCACCCCTTGAAGGACTCACCCTCACCCTCTTTTCAGGTTATGGTCTCTTCTGGGATTGGCCAATGGAGAGCTGATGTAAGAATACTTGCTTGCATTGTAAGAGCTAAAGATGGGGCGGACCAACAATATGCAAGATACTCCATACAAGTTAGGGCTGCAGCAGCCAGAGGACTTTTCCTGACCTGAACAATGGCTGACATGTCAATGACCCCCCCCCCCCAAGTCTAGCATGGATCACAGGGGAGAAGCCTCCAGGCAAGTAGGATCCTTAGAGGAAAGGGATTAAACAGTCATAATAGAGTTCCCATACTTACAGGGAGCCCAGGAAAGGGCTCTGGGCTATGCCACTGAGTCCTGAACCCTCACTAGGGTGGAGGACTCACAGGGAGGTTTGGCATTCGCATAAAGGAATGCTCCAGGGAATGGGAGGGAGGAAGGGGAGTCACTGGAGATGGGGAGGGAGGGAGGGGAAGAAAAGGAAGCAGGGAAGGGGGAGAGTGCAAGGGGGATGACTGGGGAGGGGAGGAGGAGGGAGAGGATGGGGTACCTATTGAGCTTCTGATTAGGAAAAAAATAAAATGTGGGAGAAAAAAAGAATACTTGCCCGAGTTGCATGCTGGAGAATATTTCACTTGTTTGTCAATGAGCAGGGGAGGGGGGGAAGGGCCTTCAGAAATTCTCCTGCTGGTCACTGTGTTGACTCAAGTGGAGCCAGGATGCCAGAGACTAGGGCCATGTCATGTGTCAGTGGGGTGTCCAGCGGGAGTAGAGATCAGGTGGTGGCAGGTGGCACAGGAAACGTGAAATGCACGGAGCCAGAGTTAGCCTGTGGGGATTTCTGTCAATCCTGTGCTATATAAGCTTCTCAGTGAGACGTTTACTTCTCATCTGGTGTTCAAGCAGCGCTCTCTCCAGATAAGGAGATGTCTGACTGCATTCATTTCCACTAACAAACCCTTTTGTTACAAATGTTTGCTTGGCATACTTTGCTTGTTTGATGGAAAACATGCAACGTGGGATATTTCAGGAGTTTTTATTGTTTTGAACATCAAAGCCAAGACTGGGGAGGGACACCGGTGTAAATCCTACAGATGTGTAAGAGTATAAATCCGTGTATTTTATGCACCCGGTGACAGGTGACTTCAGGTGTCAACTTGATAATTGAGAATTGAGCCGTCAGGCATGCCCATGAAGAGCTATTTACTTAAAACAAGCAAACCTGTAGATGATTAATGTGGGTAGCCATAACCCGTAGTGGGCGGGACCGTCCCCCAGGTAGGTGGATAAGATGGAGAAGGAACTGGTTGATTTTGGCAGACTGGCCAGCTAGAAGGTATGCTTGGGTCCTTACTCCTCTCTTAGTTCTTCCTGTGGATGTGGGGTGACCAGTTTCCTGGCTCTTGCTGATATAAAGCCTCCCGCCACAATGCTCAACTGTAACCTGCAAGTTGACCATGAATAAAAACCACCCCATGTGCCCGGAACTCTTTTGTCATGAATCCCTTACAGCAATGGAAAAATGGAATTGAAACACCTCCCAAACACTACTGCTGCAAAACAAGTTTTAGTCAATCATGCGACAAGAAAGACTGAATCAATCTTTTATTTTTTTCATGTAAATAAGACTAGCAAATCATTATTATGTCAGAAGGATAGGACATTATCATTTCCAAGTATAGACAGCCACAAAATGTAAACCAAAAAACAGTGGTGTATCAAGCCGATGATCACAAATGAAAAGCTAGGTTGTTTTCTAGACTTTATGGCGTCTGTCGTCCTCTGTCTGCTTTAGATACTTTGCCGTGTGCAGCCGTTTTATTCCCAATGCCACATAACTATTGCTTAGCTTCACTTTAATTCCGTCATTTCACATTCTTTTTCTAATAGAATGCCTTCTAAGCAGTAAAAGTTTCACATTTCAGATAAATTGCATTCACCTCTGGCCAAGGGGCTGAAAACCATAGAGGGTCCTGAACACGCCGGCAGAAGTAGAGGTAAGGTGGGGTGGAAGAAACAGAGAAGAGCAAGATGGTTCCCGCTTCCATAGACGCGGGGTTGTTGCAAATGGTTCTTTGCATTTTGGGTGCCGTGGAATTCAGGACTGAGCAGACTGCAGCGACGGATCTCCTCTTGGTTTCTGCACCCCCTCCCCCGTCCCCTTCTACCTTCTCCTCTCCTTCTCTCCCTTCCTCCTCCCCCTTGCGTCTCCTCCTTTCCTCTCCCTCCTCTCTTTTCCTTCTTTCCCATCCTGTTTTCTCCATTCCCGTCCCTTCCTCTCTTTTCTGGTGGCTCTGGGGGTTGGATCCGCTAGGCTTGAAGAGAAAAGTAATGGAGAGTGACTCCTACAAAGTTTAGAGGCTTCTGGAGGCCCGTTACTAAACAGAAAATAACACAGGGAAAGACTTAAGAAATACAAGTTTGTTTAGAGTCAAGGGCACAATGACCAAAGGAACACAGTTTAGGTATCAGTGGGGGAGCATTGGAACAGAAGAGACGGGTTAAAGTCAGAGAGGTCAGGGAGAGTGGGAGAGAACCTAGTGACAGCATAGGGGGATGGTGGGGGGGGGAGAAAGAAGAATGAAGGAAGCCCGAAAAAGAAAGGGATTGGGATTGGGAAGAATGCCAGAAGGGAAGAAAAAAGAGGCCCAGAGAGCCCCAGGGGTGGAGTGGCTCTTTTTATTAAATATTTATTTATTACGTTGTAAGTTTTTTGCCTTTTTGAAGTTCCAGATCCACTGGGCTGATCATAGGAAAATGGAGAGAAAGACCTGAGTGAGAGGTGTTGACAGGTGGGTTTTAAAGCCTCAGGATAGGCAGGTGGGCTAATGGGGCAGGCTCTGGGTGGAGTCCTCCCTCCTGTAAGGGGATACCCCAGTCGGATGTCTGCCCAGTCCAGGAAGTGTGGTCAGTCCCTGACTTTGACCCTGCTGCCACTAGGATCAGGGAAGGAGGGACTTTTTCAAGGGCCAAGTGGCCATTAGAGGCCAGTGAGCATCAGGCAGAAGCTCTGTCCTAAGTATAGAAGATCAGAAATTCTAACATTCAAGCCTTTTATTAGGGATAAGGGGCAACATATTCGTACTTTACCACTTCCTGCTGACGGGTTGGAGTAATGGCGTCCTCTTCCTGAGTCCTCATGGTGAAGGCGGTGACTGTAGATGGGACCCAACTGGGTCTCCAGTCAATGGTATGAGGTAGGTGAGTAAGTTATTGGGAACATTTGGCTGAGAGAGAGTTGGTGAGTTCCCTGGCCCTGTCCTGGAGGCACGTGAAGAGGCAAGACATGATAATTAACCACAGCTAGAGGACCTGTGAGGGGGGAGAATCCAAATTGTCAAGAGGAACCACCACAGTTGTGAACCCTCCAGTGGGTCACTGGCAGAATGATTCGAACTGTCGAGCCCCAGAGGTTGCTGATCCTCTCTTCCGTTTCTCCCATGCAGTTGATGTGACAGCAGCATTTCTCTCCTAGGAATAGGACGTGCCCCTTCTCTCTGCCATTAGAAGGTGGAGGTCCATCTGTTCTGTGGAACGACTGAGGCCAATGAATTGAGTTTAGCCTGTAGAGGTGAGCTGGTCAGGTCTCTCCTAGAGCTGCACAATGGTGGCAAGGGTAGAGTCTGCTTGGTGGGAGTGTAACTGCTCCTTCAGAATAAACAGAGGATGGAGGTGTACCTAGGAAAAGCAAGACTGGGAAGAAAATTAAATTGAGGGTTTGATTAAAGGGGATGTATTATTGTACCCAAGAGGGTAAGGAAGGGGCTGCATTGAGCTTGTTAATTATCTGGTTTAGATTAATAATGTAACAGTCATCAGAATGTTAGGTCAAATACAGAGGGGGGCAATAAATGGCTACTGAGGGCTTAGAGGGACCCAAGATAATCTGGCTCTGGATTTGCAACATTCCAGATCTCTCCACTTCACTGGGGGCTCCAGTCAAGTCAATCAGCCTTACAAGTGCAGAAGGATCTCTCTAGAAACTTACGTTCAGTTCCCTGCTGGGAAGACATCAGAGTTTTGTGCATGCAGAGGCCACATAATCGACCACATATGTCCCATGTAGCTAGGAAGGCTCATTTCTAGTGTCTCATGTAGATGAGGCTGATAGCAGGTGGGGAAGTGCTAATTGGCAGAGTAATTAATAAACTCCTGGATCAGATTGAATTTACTAGCCATAATGATCCAGATCTGATATATACATTGTTTTTCTGTCCTGCATATCTGACATGGCATTGGCTTGTGACCTGTGGTTAGAAATAATAGATATAAAAATCAAAGTAGTCAATTGGATTTACCCAGTGAGGCAAAGGTAATGATGAGGGAAAAAACATTGTATGTAGCATTTACCTCAGGCCAGCATGCTTTAGTTAAAATCCATAGCATCATATTAAGACCCTTTAGCAACATTGTATAGTGTCACAAGACAAGCAATTAGACTCTTTAGGAATTAGGACTTTATGAGTCTTAATGAAGAAACAACATGCAAAAGTGATATTATCTATATAACTGTAATTAACGAGTACGAAATTTATAGAGACAATTGAAAAACATGAAATACACGAATCTTAGTTCTTAGTGGGTATGTTTCCGAGGCTCAATATCTTGTTTTTCTATAATATATAGTAATTTACCAGGAAAAGTTTTTTTTAAATTAATTAATTTATTTTTTCCACTCATACAAACCTAATAGGTACCCTGTCCCCTCCCTCCCTCCACCCCTCCCTGGACCCCCTTGCTCCCTCCCCCGTTTTCCCCTTTCCTTTCCCCCCTCCCTCCCTTTCTACCAGTGCCCCTTCTCCCCCCCCCCCATCCCTGAAGCATCCGTTAGTGTGAATATCAAACTTCCCTCTGGGTCCTCCACTCTAATGAGGTGTAAGGACTCAGTAGCATTGCCTAGAGCCCTTTCTTGTGTTCCCCTTTAGTATAGGAACACTATTGTGGCTGTTAATCCTTGCCTCTAATGATCCTAGTGCCTGTGATCCATGCTAGACTTTGGGGGATCAATGCTATGTCGGTCATTGCGCAGATTATGCAAAGTGCTATTATGGTTACTTCGGCCCTAACTTGTGAGGAGTGTCTTGCATATCGTTGCTCCTCCCCATCTTTAGGCTCTTATAATCTTACTGCCCCCTCTTCTGCAAATTTCCCTGAGCTTTAGGATGGGGAGAGATTAGGCTGGCCTGGTTCCAGGTGGTTAATGTAGGGTCTCTGATGTTCTGAATTATGGTTATTCTTTTTTTTTCTTCTTCTTCCAGTTTTGCTGTTCCTCCTCCGCCCTTGGGTCTATCCTGATGGGTATTGGATGTCTCTTCCTAGCCAGAGATAAAAGGCTGTTAAAATAGTCTTACTATAAGAGTAGATTCAAAGATAGATGGAATAAAAGTGGGAGACCGTGATGAAGGGGGGGTCAGTCTCCCATTTGCAGGATGGTTACCATCTATCTGCCAAGACTCTATGCCTTCCCTGACTGGTATGATCAAACCCTCTCAGTTTCAAGTGACCAGGAAGGAAAGTCTTTGAGCTTAACCAGATGTTTCACTACTTACTTGCAGTACTTGATGGTGGCCTATTTTCTCTGCTGTAGCATGATCCCCTCTCTCCTTGTTTCTGGCAGGGCCCTCCTTCCCTTTCCCTCCTGTTTATAATCTTTGAAATTACTGTAGGTATTACACAGATTTATCTTTGAGTATGTCACTAAGTGGGTTTGGTACTAGGATCCACCTATTAAGGAGTACATATGGCACTTAATTTCTGTGTCTGGGATACTTCACTCAGTGTAATTTTTTCCAATTCTGTCCATTTCCCAGCAAATTTCATTAATTCATCTTTTTTGATGGCTGAGTAGTATTCCATTGTATAAATGTATCACATTTTCCTTATCTACTTGTCAACTGTTGGGCATTTGGGTTGATTCCATGAGTTTGCTATTGTAAACAGTGCTGCTATGAACATGGTCGTGCTTGTACCATTAAGGTCAATTTTTGCTGTATGAAGGATTATTCCCAGAAGTGGAATAGCAGGGTCATATGGCATTTCAAACTTTAACTTCTTTAAGAATCGCCAGACGGCTCACCAGAGTGGTTGTATGAGCCTGCATTCCCACCAGCAATGTAGGAGAGTTCCCTTCTCGCCACATCCTCTCCAGCATTTGGTGTTGTTTGTATTGTGGATTTTTGCCATCCTGACCAGGGTGAGATGATATCTCAGGGAAGTTTTGATTTGCATTTTCCTGATAGCTAAGGATGCGGAGCATTTTTTGAGATATTTGTTAGACATTTCAATTTCATCCCTGGTAAAGTTTCTTTTGAGTTCCAAGGCCCATTTTTTAATTGGGCGATTTGTTTCTTTGGTGTTTCATTTTCTAAATTCATTGTGCACTCTGGATAATAGAGCTCTATCAGATATGTGGTTAGTGAAGATTTTCTCCCATTCTGTGGGTTGCCTTTGTGCTCGAGTTACAATCTCTTTATCTGAACAGAAGCTCTTTAATTTCATAAGATCCCATCTGTTGAGTGTTGGTTGTAGTGACTGTGCTATTGGATTTCCCATTAGGATCTGTTGGCCTAGCCCAATCAGCTCGAGGGAGTTCCCTACCCTTTCAACTAAGGTTTTAATAGTCTCTGGCCTTATATTGAGGTCCTTGATCCATTTGGAATTAATTCTTGTACATGGTGACAAGTACGGGTCCAGTTTTAATCTTCTGCATGTGGAGATCCAGTTTTGCCAGCATCATTTGTTGAAGATAGTGTTCTTTTTCCAGTGGGTTTTTTTGGGCCCCTTTGTCAAAGATCAAATGGCTGTAGTTGTGTGGGCTTATATCTGGGTCTTCAACCCTTCTCCATTGACCTATGTGTCTATTTTGGAGCCAGTACCAGGCTGTTTTTATAACTGTGGATTTGTAGTATAAATTAAGGTTTGGTATGGTGATACCTCCAGCAGTGTTTTTGTTACCCAGGATTGATTTTTGCTATGCTGGGTCTTTTGTGCTTCCAGGAAAAGTTTTGACAGGCCGAAAATTTCCTTTAACCTTCTACGTAACCATCTCACAAGCCTCCTACAATATGCATCTGACTATCAAGCAGAAGCTCTGCCCTATGTATGAAGGATTCAAACACGTGTGTGTGTGTGTGTGTGTGTGTGTGTGTGTGTGTGTGTATGTGTGTGTGTGTGTGTGTGTGTATGTATGTGTGTGTGTGTGTGTGTGTGTGTATGTGTGTGTGTATGTATGTGTGTGTGTGTGTGTGTGTGTGTGTATGTGTGTGTGTGTGTGTATGTGTGTGTGTGTGTGTATGTATGTGTGTGTGTGTGTGTGTGTGTGTATCAGAGGGCACTGTGTATCCCTGTGGGGATCAAGGTGGCTTCAGAAACCACCCTGGGTTGCTTCTAATTGCTTCTATCTGGTTTTTGTTTTGCTCTGGGATTTCCCAGGACTGGAATGCAGGCTGCTGCTGTTTCTGTCTAGTGTTTTTTACTTGGAACCTGGGATCTGAACCCAGGGCCTTCTGTTTGCAAAGCAGAGGCTTAACCTCTGAGTCATCTCTCCAGTTCAAGATCTCTATTCTTGAGATAGAGGAGAATGACACATGGAGTCTGTCCTGCATTAGGAGCACATGGTACCTGTGCGGGAAACACACTGGTATTCCAGATCCTTTGGTGTGGACATTTGAGTCATCAAATTGATTACTGTGCTTTTTCTCCACACCCTATCTATGAGTCCATCCATCCTCTAGTCAAGTCTTACCTCTTCTAGAACCTTCCTTGTGTGCCTCCCTGAGATATTCTAATTATCTCAGCACCCAGACTTCTGGTTGGACAGCTGACACCTTGAGCATCCACTAGCTGTCTTTCTGGGCAACGCAGCACCTTCTGTAAGGCTGCCAGCAAGTGATGGATGGACCACAGAAGCCCTGTCTTGTGAACCCAAAGAGCCGACCCTGGTTTCAATGTGCAATGAAGGAGACCAAGGTTCTCATGAGCTGTAAATTAGTAGCTAGGGTAGCAAATTTTACTTAGCTGCTTGTCTGTGGTGAGTCACACAGCCCAGGTTCGCTTGGAGTGGGCACAGCGTTTAGTGATCATGTGCCTAGAGCAGGTATTCCATCAAGACTTGGGATAAAGTGAATGCCACTTTACCTCTGCTAAGACCTGGGCTGTGATTTTATATTTTATATTATCTCTATGACCTTGAGGATTAGCATACTCTTCCAGAGTTCTTGTATCCTCATTACAACATGGGAAGGAAAAATGAATACTTTAGAGAATAGTTGGGGGGGATTAATGAGATCATGAATGTAAAGCATCTAATATACCTTATGGTACATCACCTAGTAAATGTCTTTTGTTCTACAATTGTATTTGGAAATCTTGATAAAAATTACTTAGCATTTGTTTCCTATTTTGACTCTACAAGGTAACCAAGGGTGAGGGAACTAACAAGGCTCAGGGTCACTGATAACGAAATGCACTGTCAGTTATTAGAATGAATGCTGAAATCACTCTTTTCTGTGCCAGTGGGAATAAAAATTAGAATCTTGGAGAGAACCTCATAATTTCTTTCTTTTTTCCTTTCTTTGCTTTTTATTTTTGGAGAGAGCTCACCCTAAATAGCCCAGTTGGCTTCAAGCTCTCCATCTTTCTCCTTCTGCGTCATAGGTGCTAGGATTATAGGCATGGTGACCACCCAGCATTCACAGTTTCTGCTTAAAGGGTGCATATACTTTTTAACCCAGCAAACCCACTCTCAGTGTTTACCCTGAGGAAAACATTTACATATGCAAATTCTGAAACATTTACAAAAGTTTTCATTGTGGCATTGCTTGTGAGCGAAAGGCTGGGAAAATAAAACTGAATATTCATCAGCACGGCAGTGTGTGGTTAGCTTAAGTATGTGGCCGGAGAGATTCTGAATCACTGGAGAAGAGCCTTCGGCATCCCTGCGGGGGATCATCACTATCAGGTGAAAGAAGGTGGGAAGGTCCGCCCACTGGAGTGGCAGTAGTCCCTGGATGAGGGTCCTGAAGAGAATAAAAGGGGGACAGAAAGCCCAGCATCAGGACCACTAGCAGCAAGCAATATCCATTGCTTTGATTTTGTATACGATGCAACTAGCTGCTTCAGCGGCCTCCTGCCTTGTCTTTGCCACCAGGATGCACTGCGCCTTGAACTGAGAGCAAAATAAACCCTTTTTGTCTTTGGTTGCTTTTGTTGGGTGTTTGAACTCATCCACAGCAAAGGTAATGAAGACAGCGGCTCATCCATAGCGTGAAGTAATAAATCAACTACAATAAAGGAAAATCGTTAGGTTTATGTAGACTGACATGAGAAGCTCTTGCAGCAATTTCATTAAGCATAAAAGTAAAATATGGCATGTGTGTTCTTTATTCTCCTTCATTCTCCCTCAGTGGAAGAAAACGAACCCATAAAAATCAAACTTTTTGGTTATGTTCATCTCTCTCTGTGTCTCGGTGTCTCTGTATCTGTCTGTCTGTCGCTCTCTCCCTCTCCCTCTGCTGAATGAAATCTGTCTAACTGTGGCAATGTTTTTTCTAAAAGTTGGCCAATGGGGTGTTAAGGAGAATTAAAGTATTTACGTAATCCTCATTGTCTGAAATTTTAACAAGCATATTCACAGATGATTTAGATAATAATAATGCCACCCATAGGGATCATAAAGAGGCACCTGAAGTCTGATTCTCCTTTTCCATGTGACCAGTGTGGGGGCTTCTATCTGGGGCCACGCTGCATGTCCAGGACATTCACTGCAGTGGGAGTTTTGTCTTAGTTGGGGGCTAAGGTTTGCCATGGCATGTTCAGGCTGCTGTTACAAAGCATCACACACCGGGCAGCTCGTATACCACAGAAATTTAGTTTTTGAGGGATAAGAATGGATTGTCCTTGGAATAGGCAAAGACCGAAGCATCAGAGATGAAGTAGAAGAGGGAAAAGTGAGTAGAAGAGAAACATGAAGACACAGGGAGGAGATGGGTAGTGCCAGCTAAAAGCAGGACGAAAGAGAAGAAAGAAAGAGAGGCAATCTGACAAGCAAAAGCCCAGACAGGGAGACCCTCAACTTTAGTCTAACCAGTTTTCTTTGGAAATAATAATTTAAAATAATTTAAAATAATTTAAAAGATGGTTAAACAAACTATCTCTACCATGGAATACCACTCTTCAGTCAAAAGGAACAGTTATTAGCATGTACAACTTAGATGAACCTTGGAGGATATGATGGTACATGAGAATAGCCAGTCTCAAAAGGTCACTTAAGTGTCAGTTTACACATATGTAATATTGAAATGCCAGAATTATGGAAAGGAGGCACAAATGGAGGTTTCCAAGGACAAGGATTCAATGGTGTATATAGCATAATTAAAATAGGATGACATGAGGGTCCTTTGAGCTGATGAAATAATTTCATATTATGAATCTAGCGTTGATTATGTAAATTTATTCCTGTGCTAACAATGTGTAGATCTATATACACACCCAAATCAATGCATGTAAAATCTGATGAAACCGAATAAAATCCATAGTCTACTAAAAAAAAAAAAGCAGCTGGTAAGGGAGAAGGGCAAGACAGGAGGAAGCTGGTCCACCAGACAGAAATCAGACACTGAACAGAAGAAGTCTAAGCAGGAAGAAAGGCGAGCTGGGGGTGGGGTGCAGGGCTTTTATGGAGACCCTGACTGCACATGGGGACCAGGCCAGTCTCTGTGTGGTCTCTCACGGAGCTGGGATGTGGCCCTGGTTCTGTCTCTGTGTGGTCCTTTACAAGGGCGGGTGTAGGGCTGGATCTCCCTATGTGGCCCGCTCCAGACCACGGCTCAGGCTAGGTGTCTACCTCATGGAACATTGCGTTTTTTTTAATAATACATTTTTTATTATTATTTCAGCTCATACAAACTTAATAGGTACACCAGTTCCCTCCCTCCCTCCTCCTCCCCCCCCAACCCCCTGCTCCCACTCCCCTCACCCCTCCCGCCCCATCCCCCCGTGCCTCCCACCCCGATTCCCAGAGTCCTTTCTTGTGCATGCCTGACTCTTCTCTGGGCCCTCCTCTCCGATGACTACAAGGACTCAGTGGCATTTCCCTGAACCCTTTCCTGTGTTCCCCTTAAGCATAGGAACACTACTGTGGCTGTCAATCCCTTGCCTCCAAGGATCTTGGTGCCTTTAGCAAATGCTAGACTTTGTGAGGTCAATAGTGTGTTGGACATTGCTCAGGGCATGCAAAGTCCAATTATGATTGCTTCGGCCCTAACTTGTGTGGAGTATCTTGCAAATCATTGCTCCTCCCATCCTTTTGCTCTTACACTCTTACCGCCCCCTCTTCCGCAAATGTCCCTGCTTCAGGATGGGGAGAGATTAGGCTGGCCTAGTTCTAGGTGGTTGATATAGAGTCTCTGAAGTTCTGGATAGTGGTTTGTTGATTTTCTTTTGCAGTTTTGTTGCTCCTGTAATGCCCTTCACTCCATTGTGATGGGCACTGTATGTCACCCCCTGGCCAGAGACAAAAAGCTGTTAAACTGGAGTCTTATTATAAGAGCACATTCAAGGGTAGATGTAATACTTATACCCAAAAGTGGAATCGCAGGGTCATATGGCATTTGGCAATGGGAGGGGTCAATCACCCATTTGCAAAATGGTTACTTTTTAATCTGCCGGATTATATGCCCTCCCCTTCTGGTGAGTTCATACCCCCTTAGTTGTAAATGATCAGGAACGAATGTCTGTGAAATTAACTAGGTGTCACATTACTTTCTTGCAGTCCTTGATGGGGGCCTATTTTCTCTACTGTAACATGGTCACTTCTCTCCTTGTGTCTGGTGTGGCCCTCCAACCCCATTCCTCCTGTTCATAATCCTTGCAATTATTGTAGGTAATACATAGATTTACCTATGAGTGTCTCAAGATGGGCTGGGTGGGTTTGGTATTAGGAGCCACCTACTAGGGAGTACATATGGCGCTTAATTTTCTGGGTCTGGGATACTTCACTTAATATAATTGTTTCTGATGACATCCATTTCCCGGCAAATTCCAGTAATTCATCATTTTTGATGGCTGAGTAGTACTCCATTGTATAGATGTACCACTTTTTCCTTATCCACTCGTCAACTGTTGGACATTTGGGTTGATTCCATGTCTTTGCTATTGTAAACAGTGCTGCTATGAACATGGTAGAGCTTGAGCTATCGAGGTGAACCTCTGCTGCATGGGGGGTTATTCCCAAAAGTGGGATAGCAGGGTCATATGGCATTTCAATCTTTAATTTCTTTAAGAATCTCCAGATGGCTCGCCAGAGTGGATGTATGAGCCTGCATTGCCACCAGCAATGTAGGAGAGTTCCCCTCTCTCCACATCCTCTCCAGCATTTGTTGTTGTTTGTATTGTGGATTTTTGCCATCCTGACCGGGGTGAGATGATATCTCAGGGAAGTTTTGATTTGCATTTCCCTGATGGCTAAAGAAGTGGAGCATTTTTAAAGATATTTGTTAGACATTTTAATTTCATCCCTGGTAAAATTTCTTTTAAGTTCCAGGGCCCATTTTTTAATTGGGCCATTGGTTTCCTTGATGTTTAGTTTTCTAAGTTCTTTGTGCACTCTGGACAGTAGAGCTCTATCAGCTATGTGGTTAGTGAAGATTTTCTCCCATTCTGTGGGTTGCCTTTGAGCTCGTGTTACGATCTCTTTATCTGAACAGAAGCTCTTTAATTTCACAAGATCCCAACTGTTGAGAGTTGGTAGCAGTGACTGTGCCATTGGATGTCTGTTTAGGAAATGTTGGCCTAGCCCAATCAGCTCGAGGGAGTTCCCTATCCTTTCAACTATGGTTTTTATAGTCTCTGGCCTTAAATCAAGGTCCTTGATCCATTTGGAATTAAGTCTTGTACATGGTGACAAGTATGGGTCTAGCTTTAATTTTCTGCATGTGGAGATCCAGTTTTGTCAGCACCATTTGTTGAAGATGCTGTTCTTTTTCCATTGGATTCTTTGGGCCCCTTTGTCAAAGACCAAATGGCTGTAACTTTGTGGGCTTATATCTGGGTCTTCAATCCTTATCCATTGATCTGTGTGTCTATTTTGGAGCCAGTACCAGGCTGTTTTTATAACTATGGATTTGTAATATAGACTAAGGTTCGGTATGGTAATACTTCCAGCAGTGTTTTTGTTACTCAGGATTGTCTTTGCTATCCTGGGTCTTTTGTGCCTCCATATGAATTTTGAGATTGTTTGGTCAACTTCTTTAAAGAATTGCTTTGGGATTTTAATTGGTATAGCATTGAATTTGTATATTGCCTTTGGTAGGATGGTCATTTTTACGATGTTGATTCTGCCAATCCAGGAACATGGGAGGTCTTTCCACCTTCTGGTGTCTTCTGCAATTTCTTTCTTTAGGGTTTTAAAGTTTTCATTGTAAAGGTCTTTTACCTCCTCGGTTTTAAGATATTTGTTAGGTTTATACCAAGGTATTTCATTTTTTTAGGGGCTATAGTAAATGGGATGGGTTCTCTCAAGGCTTTTTCACTTCTTTCATTCTGGGCATATAGGAAGGCCTCTGATTATTGCACATTTATTTTGTATCCTGCCACCCTACTGAACTTCTCAATTAGTTCCAGGAGCTTCCTGGTGGAGTTTTTGGGATCACTCAGGTATAAGATCATGTCATCTGCAAATAGGGATAGCTTGACTTCTTCCTTGCCGATTTGAATCCCCCTTTCTTGTCTTATGGCTTCAGATAAGACTTCAAGTACAATCTTGAATAGAAGTGGTGAGAGTGGACAGCCTTGTCTAGTTCCTGATCGAAGTGGGAATGCTTCCAATTGTTCCCCATTGAGCATAATCCTTGCTGTGGGCTTGTTGTATATAGCTTTTATTATATTGATAAAGATTCCTTCCATTCCTACTGTCTCTAGCGTTTTGATCATAAAAGGCTGTTGGATCTTGTCAAAAGCTTTTTCTGCATCTATGGAGAGTATCTTGTGGTCTTGGAATTTGGACTGGTTTACATGATGAATTACATTTATTGATTTGCGTATGTTGAACCAACCTTGTGTGCCGGGGATGAAGCCTACTTGGTCCCCGTGAATAATCTTTTTAATATGTTTTTGAATCCGATTTGCTAAGACTTTGTTGAGAATCTTTGCGTCTGTGTTCATCAGAGAGATTGGCCTACAGTTTTCTTTTTTAAGTGAGTCTTTATTAGGTTTTGGGATTAAAACGATATTAGCTTCATAGAAGGAATTTGGTAGTGTTCCTTCCTTTGCTATTTGATGGAACAGTTTAAGGAGTATTGGTGTTATTAACTCCTTAAATGTCTGGTAGAACTCTGTGCTGAATCCATCTGGTCCAGGACATTTTTTGGTGGGAAGATTACTTCCTCAATTTCCTTGTATGTTATAGGACTATTTAAATAATTCACAACTTCCTGATTCAATTTAGGTAAGTTGTTTTTACTTAGAAATTCATCCATCTCTTTTGTGTTGTCAAACTTCACAGAGTATAAGTTTTTGAAATATGATGCTATAATTCTCTGGATTTCTTGGGTATCAGTAGTGATAACTCCATGTTCATTTCTGATTTTGTCAATTTTGGTTTTCTCTTTCCTGCTTTTGGTTAATTTAGGTAGGGGTGTATCAATCTTATTGAGTTTTTCAAGGAACCAGCTTTTTGACTCGTTGATTTTTTCTATCGTTTTCTTAATCTCGATTTCATATATTTCTCCCCTTATTTTGCTAATCTCCTCTCTTCTACTACTTTTGGGATCAGATTGCTCTAGTTTCTCTAAAGCTTTAAGCTGCATTGTTAAGTTGTTTATTTCTGATGTTTCCATTTTTTTGATGTAGGCATTAAGAGCTATGAACTTACCTCTTAGAACAGCTTTCATTGTGTCCCAGAGATTTTGGTAAATTGTACTTTCGTTATCATTCACTTTCAGGCAATCTTGAATTTTCTTTTTAATTTCTTCCTGAATCCAGTTCTCATTCAGCATCATATTGTTAAGTTTCCAGGAGTTAGTGTATTTTCTCTTGTTTGATGTGTTGTGGATGTCCAGCTTTAGGCCGTGGTGGTCTGATAGGGCACAGGTTAGAATTTCAACTTTCTTGTATATGTGTAGATTCGTTTTGTGGCCCAATATGTGATCTATTTTGGAGAAAGTTCCGTGTGCTGCTGAGAAAAATGTGTACTCTTTGGTACGTGGGTGAAAAGTTTGATAGAGATCTGTAAGGTCTATTTCTTTCAGGGTTTGATTAAGTTCCAAAGTGTCTCTGTTAAGCTTTTGACCTGTTGATCTATCCCATGTTGGGAGGGCGGTGTTGAAGTCCCCATGAATTATCGTTTGGGGGTTGATTTCTTGCTTTAGACGCTGTAGGGTTTTCTTAATGAATGTGGAGGGGCCCGTATTGGGTGCATATATGTTCAGTATTGTGAAGTCTTCCTGGTGAATTGTACCTGTGACTAAAATGTAGTATCCATCTGTGTCTCTTATAATTTTCTTTAGTTTGAAGTCCACTTTGTCTGATAGCATAATGGCTACCCCTGCCTGTTTTCTGCTTCCATTTGCTTGTAGAATTGTTGACCAGCCTTTTATTTTTAGAGCGTGCCTATCTTTTGTGGTGAGATGGGTTTCCTGCAGGCAGCAGATTGATGGATTGTGATTTTTAATCCAAGTTTGTAATCTGTGTCTCTTGATTGGTGAGTTAATTCCATTAACATTTAGTGTTATAATGGAGAAACTATTTTTGATTCCAGACATTTATTATGTTTAGTAGTTTTTATAAGTATATTGCTTCGCTTTTAATGGTGTTATATTTGCCTTCTGTTCTCCTGGATATGCCTGTTTTTTTCTTCATGCTTGAGTATCATTTCTAGCATTTTTTGAAGGCCTGGTTTGGTGGACATGTATCCCTTCAAGTTGTCTTTGTGCTGGAAAATTTTTCTTTCTCCCTCGATCATGACTGATAGTTTTGCAGGGTAAATCCGCCTGGGTTGACATTTCTGCTCATTCAATACTTGAAGTATGTCTCTCCAAGCTCTTCTTGCTTTTACTGTTTCGACTGAGAAGTCATTTGTTATTTTAGTAGGTTTACCTTTAAAAGTGACTTGTTTTTTCTCCCTTGAAGCTCTCAGCACCAGTTCTTTATCTTGAATGTGGAGTGTTTTAACTATTATTTGCCGCGGTGTGCTTCTATTTTGGTCGTATCTGTTTGGGGTACGGAATGCCTCTTGTATATGGATGGGCCTCTCTTTTTTTAGATGAGGAAAGTTTTCCTTGATGATCGTTTGAAAAATTTCCTCAGGGGTGGTATTTTGAGATTCTTGCTCTGGTATTCCATGAATACGCATGTTAGGCTTCTTCAGGGTGTCCCATATCTCTTGGATATTTCTCTCAAGTATCTTTTTGGCTTTAACAACCTCTTCCATTGAGCTGGTTAGTACTCCCACTTTATCTTCAAGGTCTGAAATTCTGTTTTCTGCTTTGTTAGTTCTGTTGATAAGACTCTCAGTGGTTGAAGATAACTTGTCTTTTAGCTCAGTTTTAAACTCTGCTTGAGTCTGTTTTAAGTGCTCTTTGCCAGTTTTTGTTTCTTGCACTGTTTTTCTCAACTCCTCCAAATGTCTGTTGTGTTCCTCTTCAAAGCGATTGATTCGATTATGTAATTCCTCCCTGATTTCCTCTTTCATAGTATTGAACATGGTAATGATCATATTTTGAAAGTCGTTATCCTGGGTGAGGCTTTCTTGGCCTTTTTCTGCGGGTTTGTTCTGGTTGGAGTCTAACATTATGGGATTAATTTCTTCAGTGGGGAATTTGTTACTTGAGTGTTGCTTCTCATGGATTTGCACTTTGACTTTGGCATTGTCGTTTTAACTCTTAAGATCTCTCAATTTCACTAAACTGAATTATTTGGCCTGGGGTTCTGGGGGTGGGCAGGGACGGAGCTTACCTAGGTCGCGGGTGAGGCCCGGCTGGACTGCGCGCCCGCGTCCGGACCGGCGGAGCGGGGTGGGTTAAGGGCAACATTGCGTTCTTTGCATTAACCGCTTCCTTGGGACCTTGGTCTCTAGAGCCATCTAGTAAGTATCTCAACGGAAGTCTTCAAAGTGGCTTTGAGAAGAGAGGATGCTCCCCAGTTAGACCCCTTCTCCTGATAGTGCAGCTGCTCTACGGCCACTTCCTTGTCCTTCCCTCCCTTCGAATGGTCTATCACTGGAAATACCGTGTACATTTCCCAAGGCCTTCTCTGTCTTAAACTCTTGTACTGAGCTTCTACAGTTCTTCTCGTTCGCACCTGGAGGGGAGTCCTCTAGTCCTTGCTGAGGCCTGCAGAGCAGACTTGAGACACTCTGTCCTCCCAGCGTGTCCTCCAGGTTTGCTTTCCTTCCATCGCCCAGCTCTCGGGGCGATTGCTGTCCAGATCGGGCTAGTTCATTCTCGGCAGAGTCTAGCAGTCCATGCATGGGTGCTGTCTGTGATCTGAGTAAACATCCCGAGCTGCTTCTACGGGGGAATCGCGATTAAGAATAGCAACTCCCCCACTTTCCCAGAAGATTATTTTTCTGAAGACAGTAGACAGCTGCTTAGATTAATTAAGAACGAAAGCTGCAGAATGAGTTTCCTCCGTGGTGAGCTGTGGAGCTTGAGCCAGAATTATTATTCCACGCTAGAAAGCTGCTTTTCAGAGGATTGAATTGCCAACAATTTTTGAAGAATGGGCTCCCTTTGAGCAATGTCTTCTCTGAACCCTTCAGTTCTCCCTCAGTAGAATATGAAGCAATTTAGACTTGGGGTCTGAGAGCAAAGCATCTAGTACCTCCTGTGTTCTCCTGTTCTTTGTTTGGAGAACATCTTGGGAAGGCACTAAAGTCTTTCAGTGGTGGCACAGCTGGACTGGACGTCTGTACCCCACTCTGCCGGCCTCCTCTTCATCCTCATCTCTGACTGTGGACTTGATGGACTCAGTTACCCTCTCTGGTCTTCTTCACGTGATGCGTTTAAAACTCAAGGTAGAAGCAAGATAGTAATTCACTTTCTCCACTCTGTGGTATTCCTCCTGGAGCCGCTTCTGTGAACCCAAAGACAGGCTCCTTCCATCCTCCTCCTCCTTCCTTAACTCCACTTCTGTACTGTTCCTCCTTTCGTGCTACATCAACTCAGGACACATTCCCAGAACATATGAGAATGTAAAAGCAGGAGTGTCAGTCTTTGTCATCTACTTACCACAGCACATTTTGGAATGTGCTTCCAGGTTGTAGCACTGGGTGTGTTCAGGCTCTAGTTCAACTTGGGTATTTTCCCTCATTTCTCTCTGATACCCTGAGTCTCTTATTTGCCTTTGTTATTAACAAGTGCCATCTAAGTCAGATAATGATGGTGAGAATCTGTGGCGGGTTCACAACTCACTTGGTAAAGGACCATAGTGCAGTTACAGGTCTAGATGTGGTAGAAGGTACCTTATTAGAATTGTAGCTTCTACTTCCTAATGGGACCTTCTCTCTCAGGCGAGCCCCCTCTTTCTTAGAGTTTTCCAAATATTTAATCCAACAGTCCTTTATTCTAAGTTCTTTCTGTAGCTCAGTAAAAATCGACAAGTGTCTATTTCTCCACCAAATACTTCTTAAACGTGAGCTTTATGCCACGTAGCTAAAGATACGTACTAGACTAAGCTGTATTGTCCAGAAACATGAAGATTCATAAGGTAATGAATTTATGCAGTGCTGGGTTCTGTGCTAAGGCTGAGAATTACTGTCTCCTTGTTGTTATGGCTGTTATATTTCTGGGGAAAAGAGAAAGAGAGAGAGAGGTGGGAGGGAGACTAATACATGAGCAGATACATAAAATAAGAAACCACCAGGCAGTGATCCATGCTCTGAAAACACACTGGATGATATGGGAGCAACAGAGATTCCTTTAGAGCAAGAGTTGGGCAAGGTGCTCTTGTGTGACCCAGAATTCCAGGCAGGAGGAAAGATTTCCAGGTGAGAGCGGCCTCAGCACCCTGCGGTGGATGGATGTCACTGGTCCACACAATGCTGCCGTTTAGAAAGCAAGGCGAGGCCAGGCGAGCACAGCATGGTGTAATGAGTGCTTGGCTCTACCAGCGTCTCACCGGCCAGAGAACGAATGCGGGTTTTATTTGGGTCTCAGTGGAGCCAAACGGTTTTAAGCAGCAGCAGGATGTGATCATACTTTTTTTTTTTTTTAAAGAAAGAGATCCTAGTTCTCTAGTCTCTGATACCAGGTTTGGGCATTAAAGTTGCTTCAGTTTCACAAAAAGAAGTGGGAGCTAGCTTTGTAAGCATTTTAGAATAGTTCCCGAACTGTTTTATGTGTCAGAAATCATCTGGCAAGCCAACAAAAAGCAGAGAGACCCGAGGTCCAGCCATGTTGAAGTACTATGAGCTCTGGCTCTCTCTCTCTCTCCCCCAAATTTTCCAGATGATTCTCATTCATACCCAAGTTTGAAAATCACTGGGTCAGAAAGCAATGCAATTATCTGCTATTTAAAGGTCGGGTGAAAATGCAGCTGCGCACACTTCAGTTCCTAATGACGTTCCAATGCTGGTCATTTAATTATCTTTCCAGTCTTTTCTGTGGCAATCGATATATTCAACACAATCAGAAAACAACTGTGCTCATGAATATAAATGCAAGATTTGTAAATATTAGTCAGTGGCTTCCAACCATGCCTCCAGAGACTCTTAAGGAGTGACGGCGATTCCTCAGATACGCTCGGGCCTGGAGTGAATGACACATGCCTGGGTTCTGCAGCCACCCTTCATCCTCCCCACCACCCCGGAGGAACCACATAGGACTTTGTAAAGGCCAACTATGATGATTAAATAATATCGATAACTGGAAATCAGTGCTAAACATTACTTGGAATGGGAAAAAATGATTCAATTAAAATCAGAAACTGAGCTGACTGAGGTGATGCACAGCTGGAATCCCACACTCAGGAGGCTAAGGCAGGAGTATCATGAATCTGAAGCCAGCCTGGGTTGGATAGACACACTGTGTCAACATCCATAGATGGAATTCATCATCAGAGAACCAGGGAGATTTCAGCACATGCAAAACCATCATGAAATGAGAGAGCTGCTAAGAACACTTTGACCTAAAAGTATCTTTCAGGTTGTGATACATTTTATTTGCATGCTGGGGACTAAATCTGAGCTTGGCACGCAAGCATTCTACCAGTGAACTAGGTCCCCAGCCCCACTGTGATGCACTTTATAGTTGAAGGTCCAGAAGACTCCAGCCAAAGGACTGAACGGTGCAGAGCTTACAGAGCTGGATGTGGCGGGGCACTCCTATAATCCCAGTCCTCAGGAGACTGAGTCAGGAGGATTGCAAAGAGTTCGACCTCAGTCTGGGTTATACAACGATTGCCAGAGCAGCCAGATCCACAGAAAAAAAAACCTGCCTCAAAAAAATCCCAAACAAATATGATTATATTACAGTGGCTACATAAAGGACCTGTTATGGGTGAAGAAGACCAATCTATGGCCAGTTCTGTTCCTGTAATTTTTCCATCCATGGATTCAACCACGAATCGAGCTCGTTTGAAAATCTGAGCATGTACAGACATTTTACCCTGTTATAATCCCATGAACCACACAGTGTAGCAGCTGTTTGTATGGCGTTTCCATCACATTATGAACTGTGATTCACTTCGAGAAGAGTCTAGGAGGATTTGTGCAGGCTACAAGCAGATGTCCTGTGAGGAGCTGGAGAACTTGTAGATTTTCACAGGTGTTCTAGAAACTATCTCCCATATATACTGAGGAATGATGGTGAATTCAAAACAACTGTAGCAATCTTATTTAAAATTCTAAAATTGCTTTGATTGTGTGTGTGTATGTGTGTAATACACACATACACACACACACACACACATTATTCTTGGATGTGAAGAGCAAGAATTCCCACAGATACACAGATAGAAGCTTTCCTATCATAACTCCCTAGTACCTTAAAGTAATATTATATTTTAATACCATTCAATTAAATCACCCATTTTTGTAGACAGGAGATTAGAAAAGTGATCCTCAGGTTTATATTGAAGAATGAAAGCCTGAAAGAGAATATCCAAGAGACATAATAAAAAGAATGAGGAGATGATGTTTCCCTTACTAGCTATTATTACACCATAAAGCCATTGTAACAAAGTGAGTAGGAAGATAGTTTATGGATGGACAAGTAGGTTAATAGGATACAAAGTACAGGATTCATAAATATGCTCTGTTATATATGAGACTTTAGTCTTTAAGGAATAATACTGTCATAGTGAGCTATTCATCTGAAAGAAAATGAAAGTGGACACCTAGCTTAAGCCAGTGTTCAGTTTGTGACACATAAAGATATATTCTAGGTGTTTTATAGAATTACATGAAAAAAGATCTATACAACTACATCACATTGTAGGAGGGAAGAAAGCTACCTGAACTACATCTGCAAACCAAAGTGATGTATAAGAATGAGAATGTGTCTATTTAAGTAGTAAGAAACCAAAACATTTCATATTGCATGTGGAAAACACTTGAAAATATTGCTATTTGCCAAATAGCAATAAGAAAATTGGAAACAGTGAAATTAGTATGAGAAAACAGAATAAATTCTGGCTGTACATATAGGATGGAATGTGGTCCTTAGAAAAATGAACTCTGTTGATTTGAATGGTCATTCACTAAGTATTGCTGAGCGAGAAAGGCAACAGGCAGCAAAATATGTATAACAGGATTCCATGGGTGTAAATCAAGCTGGCAAAAAAACCCACACCTATGGGCAAGATGGTTTGTGATGATTAATATTGATGGTCATTTAAACAAGATCTAGAATCGCCAGTGAGACGAGTCTCTGAGCATGTCTATGAGAGCTTCTGTGTTGGCTTAATTTAGATGGACTGATCTGCTCTAAATGCAGCTGTCACTACCCCTTGGGATGGGTCCTTGGACTGCATAAAAATGAGAAAGCCAGCAAAGCGCCAGCATCCGTCTCTCTCTGCTTCCTGACTGTGGTCCCAGCATAACTGGCCACCTCACATCCCGGCCTTGAGTCCAAAATGCTTCAAATCGTGAACAAACAAACCCGCCTTTTCTCAAGTTGCTGCTGCCAGATAAGTAACTAATTCTCTCTCTCTCGCTCTCTCTCTTTCTCTCTCTCTCTCTCTCTCTCAATATGAATGTAATCTAAAGAGCAAAAAGACAAGATGGAGACAGGAGGAAGCACAGCTTGTTGAAATGGACTAAAGGGTTAGGTGAGTGAGAGGTTGGTGGAGGGGGAGGAGAAAGATAGAAAGCCAAACAAAGGGGGGTTTGCTATGCACGTGTACATGGCTACATATACTTGAACGAGAATAGAAATGAGACATTCTATTAGAAATAAAGTAGAATTAGGAGCCAAGCACTGGGAAGCATTTAAGATCACCCCAGGTGACAGAAGAGCAGATACGGTGCTCAAGCGACAAAGTCACCTGACAAGTCCTGGAAGAAATGACTGTGGCTGACACTCCGGGATGTCAGTAGAGCTGGGAGACGTGCGCAAACACTGCTCAGCAGTGACAGATCGTCTGCAGACTGGATATAGAGCACACTGAAATGAACGGTGCACCTAAAGGGTGAGCCTTAAGTTTCAAAGTAATTTTCGGAGTAATGGATCTACTTTGAAGGTGACATGAAAGACAGGGTAAGGAAGGGGTTTGGTAGGGAAGAACAAAAAGGCTTCCCTTGGGGGGCTGTGCTGCGTCGACGATGCAGTTGCAGTTGCCTCTGGAAGGTTTAGTAAGGGTGTGGACTGTGATGTTGGTAGTGACTGCCCCTCGTTTAGACAATAGAGGGATTGTCGGCGTTATCCCACGGAGCCACTCTCTTGGTGGTGCACGATGGAGGAGTCAGAAGTCTGGAACAGAAAAGGGCTGTGCGACCCTAACGGTAATGAGCCTCCTCCCCGGCGCTGGCTCGCCTACTCCTGGCATTTGTCGGAGGAAGCTGTCGCTGCAGCAGGAGCTCTCACCCCACGTGCCTGTCAGGGAGGCTGGGCATCCATTCCTCAGTAGCCAGCTACTGCACCTTACAGCCCCGGTGCTGGCACAGGGCGCCTCTTCCTGCTCTCACTCCTGCGCCCTTTGATCATCAGGCAAAATTCCCATGAGCAGCCCATGTTTAAGCCATCGGCTCGCTATTCTCCTTTGTGCAATCTATTTTCCTTTTTACTTCTTAAATTTCCTTTTAATTATTTTAGTGTTGCATGCCCAAATATACTGAATTGATGGTATTTTTTTCACCCCTTAATTCACAGTCCCTTCCTTTTTCCCTCACAACCCTTCATCTCCCTTGTCAAATGCTCTCCTATTTTCAAGTCTTTTTATTTTTTTGGGTGGGGACTTGAGCCCTGTAAAATCATCAAGAATGTCACATAGATTCAGCTTTTCCTGAATAAAAAACACCATTTTTTTCCTCCAGAACCAAAGGTGCTCCCAGATTGTCCTTGCTGGGAGATCAGCCTATGGCTCTTGGGACCGAGGCGTCCACCCTGCTGTGTATTTTCTGAAAGGCCTTGGAGTGGGTACCAGCAGCGAGTCATTGTGCATCTCTCCAGGCCTGCGAGCTTAGATCTGTTTCTACATCTGTGTCCCCGTGTCTTCAGCTACAGACGATGGATCCCTGCTTAAGTGAGCAGCAAGGCGACTATTCAAAGACTTTCCAGACCAGACTGGGTGTGGTCTGGGGTCTCCCTCCACCTCCGCCTGTGTATCACAGCCCAGACCGCCTATCCTTTCCTCTCCACTGTCTTACCTTGTGCAGAATCAACTAGCTGGTGCAGCCAGCAGTCTGCAGCGCGATGGATACTCCCGCGTGGTGCCCCGAGGTGATGTACTCTTACATACTCCTCTGCTTATTCCCCTTTTCTCTTGCTCTTCCAGAGCATTAGGTCATCCTTCCTTTCTTCATCTGCTCCACTGATTTCTGCGCCCTCCAGAGTCACTCTAATCATTGCTCGTTTACTGTCAGATTCTTCTTTTTTTTTTTTGGTACGACGCCTGGTGCCAGGTAAGTGTTGGGTAAGCGCTGGTTGGCTTTAATCTGTGGCAGACTTAACTCACTTTTCAAAACCTCGTCCTAGCAGGCCTGCCGCAGTCTCCCCAGTGCACGTCAACAAGTTTTGTTTTAGATGTCTCGGGTAGAGGAAACACACCGAGTAGTTGTTTTACTGATGAAAGCTGCTTCTCATCTCTCAGCTCTGAGGACGCCGAGCCGAGATGGATGAAGCTTAGCTCCTTTGAACCTGGCTTAGGAGCAGAGTCCCCTCTTCTTCTCCCCTCCATCTCAAGCAACCCGGTGCCTCGCTTCACTTTGTTCTTCTCCTCCCCTCGGATCCACAGGGTCGGCTTCTCCGCAGCCTCCAACCTTCCCCTGGGGCCTCTCTGCCTGTGATCTCCTCTCTCTGCTTTCATCCTCACTTGCCATCCTGAAGCAGCTTCCAGCCCTCTCAGCTCCGGTGCAAGTCTGTCACCTGTCACTCACACTTTCTAGAAAGAACGGCTTGAGCGCTGGCTTTCATTTTGCCCCATGGCATCTTTCCCAACTGGGTTTCTTTACTCGCAAACTCTATGCACTTATCTAGAAAGCACTATCAATGCTTTTGCAAATCTCGAGGTTTGTCATCATTTAAAATTGGTGGGCTTTTCTTTCTTTGGAAATTCTCTTCTGGCGACATCTCTAGGACTGTGATGGAGTTGAGACAGAGCAGGAACTTGGGGTTGAGATGAAGTGGATTCACCTTTCTCCTATGACAGTTGATTATATGACCCTGGGCAGCTTCTGTTCTAAGCCTTTATTTTCTTATCTGTAAGATGGGGAGATGTCAGCAAAGGCGCATTCAGATGGCAAAGCTAAGTAATGTAGACTTGCTGGGCATGAACAACAGGAGTTCATTTTTCACATTCTACGGACTGAACGCCCAAGACCAAAGTGCCAACCCTGTCATGCCTTGTAGAGCCTCACTTCTGGGTTTCAGGAAATTATTGACTTCTGAAATTCCCACACGGGGAAGAGACATTAGTCTAGATAACTCTGTGGCACTCTGTGTGCGTGATTGTTTTTTTGGTGTGTGGTGTGTATGTGTGTGTGTGCGCATGTATGTATATAATGTGTATATGCGGATGCATGTGGCATGTATGCGCGTGCAGTATGTGGTGTATGCATGTGCATGTGTGGTATGTGTGCATGTGTGTATGTGATATGTATGTGTGTGCATGTGCATGTACATTTGTGTATGTGATGTGTGTGTGATGTGGTGAGTGTGTGTGCACGTGCGTAGACTAGAGGCTGATGGTAGATACCTTCCTCCATGACTCTTCAATTATTCATTTATTTAGAGACAGGGTCTCTTGTCAAACCTGGAGTTCACTTACTTGACTAGACTGACCGATCGGGGAGCCCCGTGGTTCTTTCCTACCTCTTCCTGAGCAGCGCTGGGATTATGGGAACACATCACGATGCCTGGCTCCTAGCAGGGGCTCTGGGCATCTGAGGTCAGGTTCCCACGCTTGTGTGGTAAGCGCTTGTATGGAGCTGCATCTGCATCTCATCCCCAATGGCCTCTCTATAAGAACCCGACTCTCATGAAGTAATCAACTCCTGAAGCTCCTACCTCCCAATACTACTGCCTCAGTGTTTCAAGTTCTATATAGCAACTTTTTTTGGGGTGGGGGGAGATGAGACATTGACTCTGCAATAGACGGACATGAGACAGAAGCAAGATGACATACGAACTGCCTGAACCAAACCTGCGGCCACATGACTTTCGTGCGTCTTCAGAGCTCTGATTCCATTTCTCTGACCAGAGCTCCTTCCTCCACCAGTCTCCAAGGAGGTGAGGCTCCTGGATGCCTGGAAAAACTTTGACCTTCACAGAAGAATCAGACGGACACTTGTGAAGACAAACATTTGATGAATCAGCTCGTGCATTTGGTTTTTAATGATTTACCTCATGTATAATTAAGTCCAGAAAACAAACCATTTCTCTCATTCTAACATTGCATCTCAATCCACGCTCCTTCTCAACAATTCCTAATGATTTTGCAACAATATCTGTATCAGGACTCTGATTGTAGAGAACCCCTTTAATCTGCTGCCAATTTGACTATTTACTTATTATGCATTCAGAGCGGATGCAAATTGTTTTATGTTCCCTGAAAAGAATTAGACATGGCTTGATACATTAATGAAATCATTACCATTTCATTAAACTGCATACTTTGAACCAACCACTCTGCGACTTATTGAAATGCAGAGAGAGCATTTTCTTAGGTGCATAATCACATTTGAAGGATAAATTTACAACACTCAAAAGCTGCAGGTTCATGCCTGAAATATCTTCCTGGATATGCATGAAATTCAGTGAAAAATGGCTAAAAGTTGGGTGGGTATAAATAAGGAGGAAAGTATTATACACAATAACTTTTTATTTTAGTGAAAAGAAAGAGTTTTGTCTGAATCTCAGAAACCAAGGTAGACTTACTTGGATGTGTATAGAAATTGCTATGTTGGGAATAATTTTCCAGCCTGCAGCTGTAGCAGCAAGGGTTAAGAATATTTTTTAAAAGAATATTCCTATATAGCTGTCATGGTTATATACAGGTGTCAATTTGATGGTTGAGGGTTTGAACTCTGGGTACATTTGTAGAGAATTAATGGTTGAATTAAGCCTAGAGCGAACCTGAAGGAGATTGTCTAGTTCATGGGGCCAGACCCAGCCCATGGTTGGTGGGACTAGGCCCTGAACAGGTGAATAAAATACAGAGAGCTGGTTGAGGAGGTTGGTATCCTTGTGTGTACTTGGCCAGACATGCTGGTCTGGCAAGTAAGGATCATCCCTCTCCCAGCCATTATGTGGTGATGGTGTGGCCAGTTTCCTCGGCCCTGGTGCTGGTGTGTGCTCTCCTGTCAAGCTGGATTATGAAATGTAATCAGTAATGGTAAGAGACAATAAACCGGTTGTTCCCTTAAGCTGTTTGATGGTGATTTATCAGCAATCGTGTAGGCAAACTGCTACAATAGCAAACTGATACTGTTAGCTAATTGATTAATTCTTAAATAAGAAAGAAAAATAAAATGAATATGCTGAAGAAAATTGTTGAGTCCCTCACCGTATTCAAAACTAGCTTTGCATTTTTTCTCGTTTATGTGCTATGTCCATGCATTCATGCATGTGTGTGGTATGCGTGTGTTTTCATGTGTTTGGGTGCATTTGTGGGTAGATGAATATACACATGTGCATTCATGCACCTCAAAGCTCAGAGTTGATGCTGGGAATCTCCTTCAACCATTCTCTATCCTACTACATTGAGGCTCTTTCAATTGAACCTAGGGATCAATGGTCCATCTAGTCTCTCTCGCCAGCTTGTTCTGAGGATCTCCTGTCTTCACCTCTGGGTGCTGGAATTACGAGTAGGTTGGTATGTGCACCCAGCATTCAGTTATAGAGATCTGAACTCAGGTCTTCTTGCCTGCAAAGCAAGGTGCTTTCACAGCAGTCATTTAAGCAATGATAACATTGGTAACAAAACAGGTCAATGCTTTGGGAAATAATTGTATTTGTCATTTGAGGCTTTGAATGGACCCAAGAGGTAAAAAAACTATTCAATGGATTGTATTTTCTCATGGTTGCGTCAGCTTAGTGCTGGATGGGAATGCAATGCGCCTCGGTACAATGATGGACTCTGCATGTGGGCAATGGGCTGCAACCATGCTTGCATATAGCTTGCTAGCCATGGCAAATGTCTCTCTCAGTCAGCGGCAGCCTCGGCTCATGATCTACCTGTTGCGTAGCATCATCGTGAGTATGAATAAGATGCTGACCGTGGATGATTCTTGTGAAATTGCAATTTGCCACAGAACACAGGGCATCGTTGTTGGGAAAGCAGTGCCTGAAATCAGCTCAGCTGGAGTGCCGAGTGAATGACCGCGGGGCTAGCTGCAGACACTGTCCCGTTGTCTCTGTCATCCAGGCAGCTGTGGCAAAGGAGGTCCTGGAGATCCAGAGGTACAAGTGGAGGAGGCCAGCAGCTGCCTCCCTGTACCCTGTGGGGGTGCAAGAGAAGTGGTTCCCCCCAGGAGCTCATATGGAAGGAGGGCTCTTTTGAGCCCAAAGATCCCCAAAGTCTTACTTTGCTACTAAACTGAAGAGAGCTGAGCAGACCCCCTTATATGACCTGCTCAAAAGTGTTCTTGAGATTAAATCCTTACACATTCATGTTGTAATGTACTCATTCTGTTTCCTGTATAGTTTATGATTTCTTAATAATGGAGATGGCCATACTTTTTCTTCTCTTTCCTCTCTCATTCCCCCTTTCCTCCTTCCCTTCCTCAAATTTTCCCTTTTCTTTCTTCCTCTCTTCTGTCTTCAAGACATGATATTGCCATGTAATCAAGTCTTCCCTTGAGTCTCTCTCTCTCTCTGTCTCCTCTCTGTCTCTCTGTCTCCTCTCTCTCTCTCTCTCCTCTCTCTCTCTCTCTTCTCTCTCTCTCTCTCTCATATTCCCAAGCACTGGAACATGTGCTTTCATTCTAAGGGCAATAAAGAAACATTCCCCAGAGATGCCGTGATTTCCTAGGTTAGGATTCTTTTCTTCTTCTTGCACTTGTATTCCAGAGTAGTAAAATGCAATCTTTCTCTCTCTCTCTGCTTCTCTCTCTGTTTGTGTTTGTATGTACATGTATGTGCCTATGTGCATGCTTGTGTGTATGTATCTGTGTGTGCATTTAAAGCTTAAAAACACAGGCTCATAAACGCCCTTTCACAGGAAAAGATTGATCTGTTTCTTTTTAAACAATACTAAAGGAAAAAGTCATCAACTCTTAGTTGAGATTTCCTAAATATTAACTTCTAAGAATGCTAAATAAAATTTCTAGAACTGAAGATACATATGCATGTGTATGTATAATCCTTATTATTCATCAATAGTTTTAATACTCACATTTAATGGAAGACAAGCTTGCTAGCTTGTGCATGTTGGTGAAATCTTACTTCCTTCATAGTTTTGGTCTTGACAACTACTTTCTGCATTAATTGTTGAGATTTTTCAAGATAATAACCACAGAGAGCTTTGTTTTGGTTTCTAGACATTTTAATGTCTTTTGTAGTTCAATTATAAGAATTGCTGGAGATTCCTTTTTTAGCAGTCTTTAAAAGTAAACTGGTAAATCTTTTCCTAATTGGTATTTATTCAACTGTCTTAGTAAGCTTTTGTTCTTTATAATAAAATGTCTGACACAAGCTATTTAGGAAGTAAGAGAAGTGCGGAAAGTTCAAGTGCCGGGTCAGGTGATCAGTTTGGTCAGGGTGTCTGGTGAAATCACGTCATAGAAGGAACATGATAGAACCTATAGTCATATCTCCAGCAAGGAAGGAGGGAGAGGAGGAGAAAAAGAAAGAAGGTATGGGGAGGGCACCAGAGATCCTCAAGAACTTACTATTGGTGCCCCAATGCCTCTCAGTAAGCTGGACATACCTACATTCCATAATGCACCCTAATTCCTCTACCTTGGGCACCTTTATGTGTGAATCCTTGACCACAGCAAACACCAAGGAAATAGCTTCGGACTGAAGATACTTCATCATCTGTTGGTCAGTGGGTGGCATCTCCATTGTAGCATTTCTTTGGAAATATATGAATATGTGTGTTTGGAAGGATTGGCTCGTGATTGAAAGATGATGCCATCAGAGACTTGTGGGGGAAAAAAAGAACGTGATCTCACTCTCTGTCATTTATGATTGTTTTCAGTAAGGAAAGGGCCTTCTTCATGATGGTTTAACTTTGGCACAGCTGTTCGTAGTTGGGGGCCCGGCATATTCGGACTCAGGTGGACTCAAAATAACCCTTGGGTACTTCCTGCCTCCAGGAGTGAATGGACTTGGTAGAGGCAACTGGGAAAGAGAGATCATGCTACGGACTTTCTTAGGCATCTGGGGACCTGTGAGATAGTGGCAGGTGCACCGAGTTTGTTGTTTTTCAGCTAGTGAATTAGCTCCAAAGAGAATGGGCGTTTGGTAGAATCCTGCAGCATAGGCAAATGGTACAGTCTGTTTTCCAGGAATGAGAAATAAGGAAGTCCCTGTATGAAGAATCCAGGAAGCAGGAAAAGAGAGGCCCCAGGATACTCTCCAGTGGCAATAACTGTGGGGAATTCCTGCCCTGAAAGGCTCTTTCTGGCTGTGATTATTTCCATGGATTGGCTCTGTGGTTGGGAGTCAACTTTAGTGTCCTCATTGTTAGAAGGGTCACCGTGATTAGTAGATAAATTGTCAGTGGGAACTAGTCACCCGTTGGGCAGTGACATCTAAGGTAGAGGGACCCAAAAATGTCACATTAAAGTTTCCACTATGTTTTCAATACTTTTCAAACATTTTTTGGGCGAATTTTTAGCCTAGGTCAAACATTATCTATCTGCCTTTTACAGGGATAGTGAACTGATACTGATGGAGTTTGAAAGCCCAGAGAAAACATGCAGGGCATTCTTTTGTGGAGCTGGGATTTGAACTTAGATCAAAAGCAGAACCCCAAGCTCCTTTCACTTTCAACTCATTTTGTAACTTAGTTGTCTTCTACCTGTACTTTTATCACTTTGGGAGTCATTCTTGCTATCTGGAAAAGAATCATTATTCCTCCCCAGAAAGCTGATGAAATTAGAAGATCTGAAATTCTGGGTTGGAGCCCAAGCGATTAACAAAGACTTTACATGAAGACTTCCTATGGATTCCTGGCAAACTATACAACTGGCAAAGAAAGTAATTTCACAGGGAAACTTTTCCATCTCTTTCAAATAAACAGCATAAATTTAAACATTAGGACCACAAAGATGGGGAATTATAAGACTTACATGAATGTGGAAATCATGAATAAATGCAGCAAATATTAAAAGAGAAAACCAAAACCCTAGAATTGGCTTCCTGCCTATCGAACAGCGTGGAACTGAATGAGTGTCGGCATGCACTGTTGGCTCTAAGTAGAGTTACCCATTATGTCGCAAGCAACATCGTGGTGACTCTTAGAGCCTGGCCTTAGATAATTGGCTCGCCTAGTGTATCCTGATAATCTCATTTTAAAATTGGTTCAGATTCTATGCATTGAAAACGCCCTTGGAAGGAAGCAGACCTGGATGATAATGTTCCGGACTCTTGCCTGGCATCTTGTCCAAGGCCCCCCTGGGTGCTTGAGAATTCCCGACTGGCTTAATGTCTGCGTTAATGATGACAAAGAAGGGCTGACTGGCATTTAATGATAACTTAAGTAGATCCTAAATGGAGGCTCAGGACCAATGTGATGGCAAAGAAAAAAAGCAACGTGGACGTCAGCTGCAGAACAGTCAGCACAGCTACCTCCTGCAGCAGTGAGAATTAATAAACTCAGGGAGCCCCTCGGACTCAGAGCACGGGCAAACTTGGGAATATCGGCTGGCATCTTCTGAGCAGGTGCTTGGTGCACGGACTTTGCCAAGTGGCATCTTTGTATATCCAAGTTTGCAAGGCAGGTACTTGGAAAGCAGAAAAAGATATTTAAGAAGTTGTATTTTATTGAACATAAATGGTGACTAGTAAGGAAAGTTTGTATTTGCCTTGTTTTCAATGAAGACAGAAGAAGAAAGAATTGACTTTAGATTTGCCACTAAACAAAAAACATCCTTTACCCTATGATGCAACTACTTTCTATCCAGTGTAGATGTCACTATGAAGTAGAGTTTTAAACAGTGTCTAGAACCTATGCTATTTTACAGGCAGTTACTTTCCGAAATAGTCACCTGATAGAATGCAGTTTTTGTCTTTAAAAGCTAAATGCATCATTTCTCAGGGACTTGCACTAGGATCCTGATTCCTTGGTGTGTGGTCATAGATTTGCTTCAATAAAGTCTCTCCTCCTTGGATAAGATCACTGGTGCTGTTGTGAATAATTCCCTGAGCAGCCGGGACCCACAATACCAGCAACCTCGGAGACCCTCCTGTCTCTGTGCATTTTCAGAGCAGGGCCACAGGTCTATGTGGGGTGCTTGACACAAGGGGTGCTTGATACGTGGGGGCTGGGCTCCAACCGCTGCTCCTCTTGAGTGTGGAGCAAGTGCTCTTGGGTGCTGAGCTGGGTCTCCAGCCCTGTCCACATACTTGTTTTGTTTTTGAACTCTGCTAATGAAAAGTAAATGTAACTGAAAAGGGCACATTTTTCATATAAATTTATTGGGTTGCTATTAAATGGAATATTATCCTTAGTGGGTTGCCAAAAGCTTCTTAATAGTATTTGATTTTCAATGTTGCTTATATTTTCAGTCTCCTTGACCGTGTAACACTATTCCACGCCCTCCATCCCCTGATATTGCTAGCGTTGTTGCCAACAGTGATCCCCTCAAACTCTAGCAAGCGGGGAGTGAAGGCATCTCTGAGAATTTGGACAATAGTACCTTAAGTGTGCTCCACATTGTGTCTTCACATTATTCATGGGCAACACAGCAAGAACAAGCCCTCTGAGCCGGACCTCCCTGGACCTCAGTGCCTCTGGGTCATTCGGCCACGACCTGAGGCATCTACGGTCGCTACACCCGCCTCTTAGAGTTGATGCGAAGATAAAAGGAAACATCATCAGTAGAAGGGGCCAGTGTCGCTCTACACCAGGTTGCTGGTACGTGGATAGTTCTCATTAAATAAATGATCCGACCCTTTAAAATCTGGGTTACATAAAATAGGAGAGGGGAGAGAGAGAGAGAGAGAGAGAGAGAGAGAGAGAGAGAGAGAGAGAGAGAGAGAGAGAGAGAGAGAGAGGCTGAGAGGCTGGTTGTCAGGGCTGGGGCAGAGAAGGACAAGCGGCTGTCTGGCAAATAGGTCATTTAGGCCATGTGAGATGACTTAGTGATACGGATCTGCTGTGTAACATTTTGCCCAGGCAGAGCAAGACTGTAGTGCTTGCCTCAAAATCTGTTAGGAGGCTAACTGGTAGTTATCCTTGATGCCATAAAATAGAACAAGAAAAAAAATTTCTCAGGCTTTTATTTTTGGCAGCTTAAGAAATGCGGGCTTGCCAAGAGTCACACTTGGGTTTCAACATGTCCCAGGACACAGTGCTGGGTCGTCATCAGTTTTGGTAATGGGGTTCCTAACCGTCAGGCAGCTCTCCCAACCTTTGCAGAAGCATCCAGAGCCTGGCTGTCTTATCAATATTCAGTACTGCAAATACAAACCTTGGGATAGTGAGGCGGCCCCATGGGTAAAGGCGACTGTGTGCAAACCCGGTGGTCTGAACTTGATCCCTGGGGCCCTCATGATGCACAGAGAGGGAAAAATGCATGAAAGCTGTTCTTCAAACTCCCCACATGCACGTGACATGAGTGCCCCTGTTCTCCTGTTCTCCTCTCTCTCTCTCTCTCTCACACACACACACATACACACACACTCCCTCTCTTTCTCTCCCATCAAGTAAATAAAATATTTAAAAAAATATAGAAAAGGAAAACATAAGCCATTCCACAGTCACAGTTGGTATTTGCCGTTCACCGCTTAGTCGCTGAGAACCCCGTCTTGAGCAGTACACACGGCCGGTCCCCTCTCTCACTGTTTCACACTAGCCCATTGCCAAACGTTAGCTCTCAAGAATCCTGTTTGAAATGTGCAAAGACACAAAGACATAAGAGCAGTCTGACAGTGAAATCAGTTGAGCAGAGGGGTTCTGAGTGACAACATCTTCTGTTCTTTTAAGTGGAGCAATTTTTAAAACTCTCAAAAATTTTAAATTGTGTACATTTGAAGGTCTAAAAAATCACTTGCTTTGAAACTAGGCATCACCCAAGAAAATACAAGAAATAGGGGTCAGAGAAGCCAATGCTGGGCTAAGTGAACTGAGTAAGAGAGAAACCGTTTCCCAAGTTCAAGGAGACTGAGTTTATGAGTGACCGGAGGCTAGAAATCCAATTTGTGAAGATAACATGGGACCTTGCATCCAGATTCTTGGCTCTAAAACATACTTGTTAAATGTTACAGATCCAAGTGACCTAAAAATAATTTAAGCTGTGTCCTACTTTTTATGGTATTTAGAAAAAAATAGATGTCTGGAAATGACTGGAAATTTCTCAAGTTGATTTATCTCTCAGGAGTCATAAGAGGAAAGCTGATTTTCTGATGTGGTTTCCTGAATTTTTCCTTCAACAGCCAGGAGAATTCTTATTAAAACTAAACCAGTCACAGACTTGAAATATCAGGTGCGTTACCGTGATTTGCTTCTTAGCAGCTAAGATGATCTGGCCATAAATATTTTGTCCCTGATTGACTGTCATCTCATTTAAAGAACTGGCAAGGTGGGGAAGCTGGGGTCTTGGTTGCGGTCAGAGGTGTAGTGTGGCAGAGAGAAGTTTGGGGTGCTCTGCGACCCACCCTCCGCCAGGATCCCACATAATGGCTCACCTTCAGGGAGAATGAGGAGACTCGCCCAGCCTTTCTACGTAGAATAATGCAGCTCACTTGACACTATTCTTTTCCTGATCCTCTACTTAGCTCTGATAGCCTGGAGATGCAGGCTACATTTGTACATCTTGGTAAAATCAATTTATTTGTGACATTTCATACATGTACATAATGCATTCTGAGTCCCTTACTCTCTCCCATCCTTTCGATGCGAGCTTCATGAGTTCAGGCTGGGTCTCTTTATTAATGCAGTCACAGTGTTTAGGAACCTTCTGGAAGCTTCTGCCAAGGCCTCACATATTCCTGATCTTTGCAGAGCATTTTTATTTGAGGAGAATCCTGACCTGCAGCTATTTATTGTCCTTCACCACCGTTTATTTAATATTCTCCATGAGCTCCGTCACAATTTCTTCGTGGCATTCATTACAGTCATATTACCTGAGAGCAGCTAGGCTCAGTGGAGACAGTCAGGAAATAAATCCCAGAAAAACAATCAGCTTCTGTTTAGGTTATCATGGTTATGACCATCAGTGTCTAGAGGCTTGGGGGCTGTTGTAGAGGTTTCCTAACATTCTTCTCTTTGATTGCCTGCATTCCTGCCCTCTGGGACCTGGGCAGCCTCCTGTCTTCTCTAGGGTTGTGCCTTGTTTTTGAGCAAAAAATAAAGTACAAGACTGAGGAACTTCAAGTTGATTTCTTACCATGAGAGGAGGCATAGGTGACTCCTAATCAATGTATTGATCCAGTCTGTGTAAACCTGGGTACAACATGCACATCTGGATTGAATAGCAGAAGGGAAGAGGGTTGTGTTATGGGCTGGAAGCTGACTGGTCTAGCGTCAGCAAGCAATGGGTTGTGGATTATTCTCAATGACTTTTTATTTTTGGTCTAGAGAAGGGGGTTAGAATATGATGAAAGCACAAAACCAAGAAGCAAGATTTCCTTTCCGGTATCTGGTACAACCACCCAATTTCTAAGAAAAGAGAAAAGAAATGGATATGAAATGAGTTTTTTTTTCCCCTGAAGACTAGAGAGAATGAGGGGGTGATGGGTGATAATGTGGTTCCACATAATTTTTCGTGTCTTCCTATTTCCAGTCACATGACCAGCTTTCGTTGTTTTCAGTTAAAATTAAGATGCTCCCTGAACAGACAGAGTAGCTCTCCCCGACACAAGTGTTGCTTTCATGAAACGAAAGGTTAAAACACCTGGGATCTCCCTTGTGCCAATCCTTCTGCTCATGGGGACACAGGTCCTGATATAAGTCACTCGCTAATCACACATGGTAGTGTTTAGAGGCAGCACATATTAGAAATAAGAGGCAGACTCCAGTCTTCCGGTTTCCAGTGGGTAGAGACAGAATGCTGTTCTTTCTCTCTGTGCACCAGGTCAAGCCATCGTTATGTCTTCTTGCTTGTCATTTATCAGGTAGGCCTCCTTGAAGGTGCGTCTTGAGGGTACAGCGCCTTCATCAGTCTTTCACTGATGGAATCTTTGCAATTGTACTTTTGAGATTAACTTGCAAGCTTTCTGGTTTCAGTTCGTAATCCAACTTGGCAGGAGAGCTCACATCAACAGGAAGCTGAGATAAGTGGCCACACCCTATCCACAGGGGGTGTTGAGATTGACCATCCTCACTTGTCAGACAGCAAGACTGTCAATATGCCGAAGAATGTTCCTGTCTGTCTACCCACCTGTGCAGGAAATGGTACCGCCCACTATGGGCTGGGTTTTCCCACATCAATCAGACAGTCTCGCATGCTTGCCCAAGGGCTTGCTTAACCACTAAATCTTCATAGATATTTCCACAGCTCAGCCTTCTGTCACCAGATACACACACTCACACACACACTCACACACACACACTCTCACATACACACACACACACATTATCTAGCATCTGCATACTTCTCTACTGAGAGAAGACGGTGAAGTTGAGAGGAGCCTTATATTATCACACAGATAGACTTGCTGAAGCCATAGATAAATAAGTATGTAGTGTGTCCTTTTTTGCATGCATGTGTGTATATTTGCATTCAGGTGAATATGTATATGCATGTGTATGCATATACATGTATATGGAAATCAGAAGGTGGCGTTGGGTATCTTCCATTAATTGTTCTTTTCTTTATCTTTTGAGACAGTGCTTCTTGCTGAATCAGGAACTCGACTGGTGGCCACCGCGGTTGGTTAGTAGGCTCCAGGTTCCACCTCCTAGTGCTGGGGTCAGAGCCGGTTTTTATATGGTTACCAGGGGTCCGAACTCAGGTCCTCAGACTTGCACGTCAATGCTTCATCCCCTGAGCATCTCCCCAGGCCGCTTTGCAGATTTTCAGGTGGCCGGAAAGGCTGGGAAGGCGAAATGGTCCAGAGAGGGCCGCAGAATGGAAGCAGAGGGATCGTGGGCTCAGAGACTCTTCTCTGCGCCCCTCCCCAGCCGAGGGGAAAAAGGGCTCCCGTGGTGTCCAGCTGTTGCTGGCTCGTCTGTGGACTAAGGCAGTTCCGTGACGTCTGGCCTGCTGTGAGGGATGTTTGGCCTGCTTGTCAGATGTGCAGCCCACGGGAATGTGCACACTTTACTCACGGTTCCTTCATGAATGAAAGTGTATTCTGCATCAAGCTGTGAGGGTGAAATTTTAATTGAATAAAAGACAGGGACTGCTCCAGCATGGTTCCTATGGCAACTTGTGTGTGTGTGTGTGTGTGTGTGTGTGTGTGTGTGTATGTGTGTGTGCACTTGTGTGCACGCAAGCTTGAATATACAGCTGCTTATACACTTGAGAAAAAGCAGCTTATTGAAGCTTGAAAATCTGAAGTGGGGAGGTGGGAAGGGATGGCACCCAGCGTCCTCCCGAGAAACCCCACGTCGTTTAGTTCTGTTTTCATGTGTTTCGCTCTCTGTCACTATGGCAGCAAACCGGAACCATTTGTGCTTCTCTCTCTCTGGTCTCGCGTGGGCAAACTGACATCTTGCTCAAGGATACAGAGGACAGAGCAGTTGGTTTATAAGCTTATGGGGTCGGAGTCTCCCCCCAAAGCAACAGTGACTCCTAGAGCTCGCTTGGGCGCCGAGTCCCTGGAATCAATGCAACCCAAGCTGTGGGCAGAGTTTGGGCTGAGTTCCAGCTCTCCCTTACCCCTTTGTACACTGGGATGTCTCTCTTGCTGGACCGTAATTCCTGCTTTCTCTCTCTCTTTTCTTTTTTTCTTTTTCTCTTTCAATCTTTCTTTCTTTCTCTTTCTCTCTCTCTCCCTTTCGCTTTCACTTTCTCTCTCTTTCTCTCTTTCTCTCTTTCTCTCTTTCTCTCTTTTTCTCTTTCTCTCTTTCTTTCTTTCTTTCTTTCTTTCTTTCTTTCTTTCTTTCTTTCTCTTTCTTTCTCTTCTTTTTCTTTCTTCTTTCTAATCCTTTCATTACTTCTCTCTCCCCTTCCTTTCCTTCCCTCTTTCTCTTCTTCTCTCTTTCTCTCTTCCTTTTCCTTCTCTTTTTTCTTTCTTTCTTTCTTCTTCTTTTTCTTCTTCTCTTTCTTCTCTCTGTTTCTTCTCTCTTTTCTCTAATCTTCTTCATCTCCTCCTCTCGCTTTTCTCTTTTCTCTCTTATTCTTTTCTCTACTTTCTTTCTTTGTTTATTCTCTCTCTTTCTCTCTCCCTTCGTTTCTCTTTCTTCTTTTCTGCCGTTTTGCTCGTCTCTCTCATTTTCTCTTTGTTTCTTTTAACTTGCATTCTCTCTCTCCTCTCTCCCTCGCCGTTCTCTCTTTCTCTTCTTCTTTACTTTCTTTCTTGTTCTTTCTTTCTTTGCCTTTCTCTTATCGCCTTTCTTCTCTCTCGCTTGTCTTTTTTCCTCTCTCTTTCTTTCGTTCTTTCTTTCTCTCGTTCTTTCCCTTCGTTTGCTCTCGTTCTCTTCAATCTGTTCATTCTCTCTCATTCCTCTCGCCCTCGCTTCTCCTCTTCCTCTCTTCTTTCTTTCCTTTCTTTCTTTCTTTCTTTCTTTCTTTCTTTCTTCTTTCTTTCTCTCTCTCCTTTCTGCTTTCTTGCTTTCTCTCTCTCCTTTTCTATTGTCAATCTTGCTTGTCTTTCTCTTTCTCTCTCCCTCTCGCTTTCCTCTCCGTCGTTTCGCTTTGTCCCCTCCGTTTCTCTCTCTTCTTTCTCCCCGTTCCTTCATCTCTCTTGGTCTCTCTCTGTTTCTCTCTCATCATCACTTTCTCCTCTCTTCTCTCTCTCTTTCTCTCTCTCTTGTTTCTCTCTCTCTTTCCTTCTACTTTCTTTCGTTCTTTCTTTCTTTCTTTCTTTCTTTCTTTCTTCTCGTCTCTCTTTCTTTCTCTCTTTCTCTCGTTCTTCCTCCTTTCTTCCTTTTTTTTTTGTTTTTTTTCCTTCCTTCCTTCCATTCCGTCCTTCCTTCCTCCCTTCCCTTCACTTCAGTTTTCTTCTTTCTTCTTTCTTTCTATCTCTTTCTTTCTTTCTCTCTCTCTCTCTTGTCATTCGTCTTTCCTTCCTTCCTTCCTTCTTCCGTCCGTCCTTCCTTCCGTACTCTTCCTTCCTTCCCTACTGTCCTACCTTCCTTCCCCTTCCTTCCTTTCTCTCTCTTCGCTCCTTTCTTTCTTTTCTCGTCTCGCTTTGGTGTCCCTCTCTCTCTCTCACCTCCCTCCCTCCCTCCCTCTTCTTCCTTCTTTCTTTTTCTCTTTCTTTCTTTGAAAAATTCTGCCTGAGGAAGAATGATACTACTGCCCAGTGCAGTGCTGTATTTGGAGAAATTTAAAGGCAAGGGAAAGGGTCAATGTCTTCCTTCCTTCCCAGAGGCCTGTGGCAAAGCAGAAAACTCAACCATTGACTCTGAGCCCTCTGCTGCCTAGGGAGGAAAGGTGGTGTCTGCGGTGCAGACAAGCCACGCAGGCAGACCTGGATTGGAGAGGACTCCACGCAGGAAGGGAGGGCAAAGGGACAGGGTGCAGTTGTGGGATGAAAAGTCTCCAAGGCACAGCTTGGAGGTGACAATGAAACACAGACCAGAATTGTTGCTACCAGATTAAAAAACAGCCCCTATGCAAGGCAATGAGTGTGCTAAGCAGTGACTGCTGTGGCCGTTTTGCAGACACATAGCAAATCATAACGCTGTACATTGGGAACATATATACGTTGTCAATTAAAGCTTGAAAGAATGTTGAACTGAGTGGAATCTGGCTTCATTCCTCTGGCAAAAGATCAGTTCTGGGTTCGGACGAGACCAGAGAAGCCACGTAAAACCTTTTGCCGAGGATTTCATTCCACGTTATTTTTTTATAAATATAAATATTAAACTGCTATTACAGGGTCAGAAATTTGGGCTTTGCAAATTAAAGTTCAGGCTTGCTCTCTTCTTTGTTGGAGTTGAAATCTGCACTGCTCATTTGTGTAAGAATCTTTCTGAGTATCTTGCGGGTGTCTGTTGGGTTACTCTGAGCGGAGAGCAGCTCTTTGCTTCATCCACAGCTCTGCTGGAGAGAAGTTTCTAGAGGCTCTGGCACCTTTTTTTCCCTTCCGAGTCCTTGAAACACTTTGTACTTGGTTATCTAAGGAGTGTTTTTCTCGTACGAGTGGCATCTGCTGTCCTGCCCTTTGGAAGGCAGAGGAGCTCTGGGGGTCCCCGGCAGACGGCTCTTTCCTACGATATTAACTTCAGCCCTGACAAGCCAAGGTTTCCATTGCTGTTCCCAGCACCCGAGGGTGTCTGTCAGCGCAAAGAAACAGCAATATCTCCCGACAGCTCAGAGCAATTACGGCAGAAGTATGCCCCTCTGGGTGGTGAGGGGCAGGTGGGCAAGGCGGGAGCAGATGTCCCCTCGCTGGGAGGGGGGGCGTGACATGCAGAGCAAGCGGA
>JALPQD010000859.1:0-98367 GCA_023101885.1 Typhlomys cinereus
AACTGGAACCCAGAGTCAGTCCAGTAAGTAAAAATGTTCAGTCACCTAGATTTATTGTAATAGTGTAAAGACTCTGAACTTTTTGTATGTCTTTACTTCTGTTTCCTGCTCATTTCCTCTCATATAACAGTCCTACTTTGAGACTTCCCTCTCAGTCCCACTTTGAGACTTCCTTCTCAGGTCTTCATCATTGTGGGTTGTTGCCCAGGCTGGCCTTAGATTCCTCATCCTCTTAGGCAGCCGTCTCAGCTGTCGCGTAAAACGGCATCATCTCACACGCATGTCCAGTCTCTCCTGATCCATTTCTTTATAGCACTTAACAGGTGCATTAATTGGGAATTGGATCCGTGGCACAAGCCTGTAGTCCCAGAGTTGGTTGGGATGGGCAAGAGGATCAGGGATTCGGGGCTGTCCTCAGGCCATCTAGCCTGGTATACACGGCAGCAAAGAGACCTTGTCCCAGAAGTGGGGACTGACACCCAGTGTGTCCTCTGACCTCCATGTGTGTTCTGCTCACATACTACAAGACTCAAGTACACACAAGCGGTGCCATAAGTTTGTGTTTTTTTTCAGTGCTCATAATCTCATGTCTATGTTAAAAAATGCCTAGTAATTTTGAGCTGTTCTCAAAATAACATGCTTAACTATATATTTTTAAAATGTGTGAGAGAGGATATTATGTGTCCCTGTGAAGGCCCAAGGGTGACTTAGAATCATCCTGGATTGTTTCTACCTCCTTTTTGCTTTGCTCTGGGATTTCCCAGGCTCCTGGCACCAGGACAGGAAGTTCAGGCCGATGCCCTTCTTTCTAGCGTCCAACGTCCCCCACCCTCCGTGGGACCGTCTGCTTGCTCAGCAGAGTCTTAACTCCTGAGCCATTTCTCCAGCCTCTTAACTATAATTTTATAGTCCTCTATTTGGATAAGTTTGATTCCACACATTTTCATTTGAAGTTTAATTTGTTAACAGATCTGCAAAACGGTTATTGGACCAGATTGTAGAAAAAGGAAGACCAGCCCCAGGCTTTCATCATGGTGATGGACCTGGAAATGCAGTTCAAGAAATCATGATTCCAGCCAGCAAGGCAGGATTAGTTATTGGAAAGGGGGGAGAGACAATTAAACAACTTCTATTATATTATGAAATCTTTTTTTTATTAATTTTTTAAAATCTTGTAACCACTTGTCACCTTTTTGTTGACTTTTGCATGGTTTTCATAATTTTTAACAGGAACGGGCTGGTGTTAAAATGGTCATGATTCAAGATGGGCCTCAGAATACTGGTGCTGACAAACCTCTCAGGATTACAGGAGATCCATACAAAGTTCAAGTAATCCTCACTTTATCATTTAAATAAAAAGTTGGGTGGGTGAGTGTAGACAAAATGTGCATGAATAGTGAAGATGTGTTAAGACATGCTTTCTAAATTGGGTACCTCTTCTTTATACTTCAGCAAGCCAAGGAAATGGTGTTAGAGTTAATTCGTGATCAAGGTGGTTTCAGAGAAGTTCGAAATGAGTACGGCTCAAGAATAGGAGGCAATGAAGGGATAGATGTAAGTAACAGAAATGACTGCTAATCTCTACATGCAACTTTTTTCTTGTTTTGAGTAAATGGATGGCCTAACATTGTACCTTTTTTTTCTTTCAAAAACTAAGATATTTAATATCTTGTTACTATTTAACATAATCATTGTGCTGTACATACTTGTACGATTTAATGCAGATGAATTTTTAAGAGATTTTTTTTTTAATACTTTATCTTATTTTTGTGTAAGGTTCCAATTCCAAGATTTGCTGTTGGCATTGTAATAGGAAGAAATGGAGAGATGATCAAAAAAATACAGAATGATGCTGGTGTTAGAATTCAGTTTAAGCCAGGTGATTTTACATTTTCCTATTTTATGAATTGATAGCTGTTACTCATGACACATTTAATGTTAATTCAGTGTTGGTTTGTTTTGAAGATGATGGAACAACACCTGATAGAATAGCACAAATAACAGGACCTCCAGACAGATGTCAGCACGCCGCAGAAATTATCACAGACCTCCTTCGAAGTGTTCAGGTTTGGTAGTTCATATTTTATTGGAAAAAAGTATTGTCTTTCAAAAGTGCTCTACACTATCAGAATCTGCTTGATTATACTCTTCCCGCTTTGTGTGTGTATGATGTGTGTTAGTGCGTCCCTCCCTGTGGAGGCCTCAGGGTGATACCAAGAATGATCCTGGATTGCTCTTCCAACATACTGCCTTGCTCTGGGGATTCTCAGGCTCTGCCTTCCAGGACTGGGGTTACAGGCACCACCATCTCCACCCAGCATTTTACTTGATATCTGGGGATCCTAACTCAGGTCCTTCTGCTTACAGAGCAAAAAGCCATCTCCCCAGTTTTGATTATACTTTGCAAATGGCAAAAGTTGTCACTGCTTTAAGGTGGGCATCTTGAGGAGTCATTGGTATATTTTAAAGTAATGGACTGAGTCTGTTAACCAGCTTACATGCACACTGCTGTGGGCTGAGTGCCCAGCACTTGAGAGGCAGGGCCAGCTTGGTCACAAGGGCAGGGTTGTTCTTGCTCTGCTGTAGCGAGTTCAGGAACAGCCTGGGGTGTAGGACAGCAGCCCTGTCTTAAGAAAAAGCTAAGGTTCGTGCTCATTTTTTTTTCTTTTTTTTCCTCTCAGGCTGGTAATCCTGGCGGGCCTGGACCTGGTGGTCGAGGAAGAGGTAGGGGTCAGGGCAATTGGAACATGGGACCACCTGGCGGACTACAGGAATTTAATTTCATCGTGCCAACTGGGAAAACTGGATTGATAATAGGAAAAGGCAATGTATCTTAAATTTATTTTACTTATCTTGCAATTTTTCTGAGTACTATTTCTGTTTATAAACAAGCAGCAATGATTTTTCTTGGGCTGTGTTTAACAAGACTGTGTTCTTGATAATGTGGTAACTGAAGTTAGTTAATCTTAATTTAAACTGGGATTTGAAAATAATTGGTTTTTAGGGATATGATATGAAAAATGGTTAGATATTGATTCTTGATTTGTTTTGCATTTTTCTAATTCCAGTGTTTTAACAATGTGAGGGTTTTTTTCCTTATAGTTTATTCAAACTAAATATTTTCCAGATACACAGTTTACATCAGGATATGTATAAGTTTATGATAATACCATTGAGTTTTTCATAAATTGTTTTATATAATTTGATTTGAAGAATAGAATAAAAGGAAAGTTTCAAATATGATACTGGACAAACTTTAATGACTAAGTTGTAACCATTTTCTTTTTAAAAAGTGCCTTTTATCATTTGACTCATAAAGGAAATTCTCTTTTGGATTTTAGGAGGTGAAACCATAAAAAGCATAAGCCAGCAGTCTGGTGCAAGAATAGAACTTCAGAGAAATCCTCCACCTAATGCAGATCCCAACATGAAGTTATTTACAATCCGTGGAACTCCACAGCAAATAGACTATGCTCGGCAACTAATAGAAGAAAAGATTGGGGTGTGTATGTTTAAACCTCTAAAATAGTTCCTGTTAAAGCAGTCATTCAGATTGCCATGAGAAAGTTTCTAATCTCATAAAGTGCACATTTTGTGCTGTAACACATTATGCATAAGTATGCAAAACACAGAAAAGATGTCTGGCTAAACTACTTATGCACTTAGTCTTTGTAAGACACACTTCATATTCGGATATGGTGGTGCTGGGGCTGCGGGAACTGAGAGAGGACTCCGTGTTTGCCAAGGGCAGTAGCGACTCAGAGCTTGCAGTGTTTGTCAGGGTCTGCACTCTTCCCATCCCGGCGAGTCAACTTCTCCAGTTCTACTGAAGAAATTAAGTGCAGACAGGCATTTCCTGTGTCTACATATGACACACGCAGGTAGTCCTGCCTGGAACCATGTGGAATAGGACCCACTGGCTTGTAGAGAGGGGGCTTATTTGTTACACGCCTCATGAGAGCCTGAGCGGAAGTCCCAGAATCGGGGAGGCAGAGACAGTAGTAGGATTCCTGCAGCTCCGCAACCAGCCGTGCTGCTGAGTCAGTGAACTTGAGGTTCACTGAAGACCATCTGTGAAAGACTGAGGGGTGATCCGAGAAGATGCCCTCCTATGGAACTCCAGGCCTCCCCACTTACATGCGTGAACGCACAGGGAAAAACAAACTACACACACACAGAGGATATATATGGCACACTGACTTCTGAAAAAGAATATGCATAAGCATCTAATTTTAACAGATGTGACTGGTGATTTTGATACACCGGGGAGTTGTCTGTTGGAACAGCACAAAATAGTATGAAGAGTCTTGGCCTTTTTTTTTTTTTTAATGAGACAAATAGTGTTTTACTGGGCTCTTTGAAAGCTCACATCCTAAATTAATGATCAGATATTCGTAGAAAGATTTTGTGTTATGAGTGAGTAGGGTACAAAAGAAGTTTGAGGCTGTTTATATGCTTGGGAAATTGAGGAGGGGTGTACAAAAGACAACGTGAATAGGATAAAGGACCTGTGCAAAGATGACCTTAGTTCAATCCTGGAGGCCCTCATAGTGGAGAAAAAAGGCAACTTCCAGACATTGTGAACATGTTATAGCTCATGTGTGTCTCCTCTTTGTAATAAGTAAAAGTACATCTTTCATATAGTAATATACATAGTGTTTTGAGTTTTCTAATGTGGATGAAAGTCAATTTTCAAAACAATGAAAAATCAGCTTTGTAATTAAAAAAGGTCAGCACTAAAGAGAACCATGTTTTGTTGTGTGGCCCTCGTAAGCATGGATCGGGCTCTCCATTGGATCATAGGGAAATTAAGTCACACCTGGAGAACGGTCTGCTGTGCTGGGCCCGTTAGGTAGCTCAGCACGTGAGGCCCTGTTCATATGCGCCGCCTGTGATCTCCAGGAGCCCGTGTGCTCTGGCACACGTGTGAGGATGTTACTATCATAAAGTAAACAGTTGTTTTTAAAAAGTCGAGTGTGGTGCTTAAACAAGCACAAGTCAATAAAAGGAACTTGGAAGATTCTAAAGGTTTTTCTGTTTAATGGTGGAATGTTGATAACTAAATACAGTTTGTGTTTTGTCTAAAGTGTTACATTAGATGATAATTGCAAGAAAGAAATGTTTTAGAACAGTTAATTCTAACAGTCTTTACAAGTTGACATGTCAAAAGAAATTAATGTTAAGGTTTGTCATGCTGATTTGTGATTTGTGAAGGGAATTTTCATGCTATTTAGAAAAGTTGTGATAAATAAGGACAATTATTTATTGACATTTTTATAAATAGTATTCCTGTGACAGGTTGTTGAGACTTCAATTTGAGAATGATTAGTTGCTTAAATAGTTTTTAAAAATTAGAATCATGTATTCCCCCAGATAATTGCAGTGTAAAAAAAATAAACCTTTCGAGAAACACACTGTTTAAGATGGTTGTCAGACACTAGGACGCAGTGTGTCCGTCTGAAGAGCTAGAGATAAAGGCCTGATCTCTGATCAGCTTCTATCAAAGATGACAAAGGAATTCTAAATGGAAGAATTTATCTTTTTTTCTAAAAAAAAAAAAGCTAAAGGAAACTTGGCAGTTTTTATTTTAGGTTTTTACTTTAATTGCTAATGAGTTTTTCTGTCTCAAAATGACAAATTTTTTTGCTTTTATAACATGAAGGAAATGAAATGTGAACTTGTTTAGTATGAAAGCTTTGGCCTTTGAAGATACTCAGCCATCACATTCTACCATTTACTTGGTTTTGACTCGCATTTCTTGTTGACTTTTGCAGGGTCCAGTAAATCCTTTAGGGCCACCTGTACCCCATGGGCCCCATGGCGTACCAGGCCCCCATGGGCCTCCCGGGCCTCCAGGGCCTGGGACTCCAATGGGACCTTACAACCCCGCCCCCTACAATCCAGGGCCACCCGGCCCAGCTCCTCAGTAAGTACTAGATTTCCTCTGTCCTCCCTCTTCTCTTGGAGGCAGCCTGGCTTTCCACTGGTGACAGTGTCGGCTTTCTTTTCAGTGGTCCTCCAGCTCCATATGCACCCCAGGGGTGGGGAAATGCATATCCACACTGGCAGCAGCAGGCGCCTCCTGATCCAGGTAAAAGCTGTCTGTTGTTACTGGCTGGCCATAGCGTTTGCCTGCTACCCCTTTTTAATTGAGTCTACATTTGTGTTGTCTTCACTCTTTCAGCAGAGTACTAGGGATATGCACCCCATTGTTAGATTTGCACAGCTTCTGTTTTATGAGTATTTTGTTTACTTGTCTGTCTTTCTCTACATGTTAAGAGACAGGTTCGTAGCCAAGTATCTTGTGTGCCCTCACATAGCTTTCCTCCTGCCTCTGCATCTCTTGAGTTCTGAAATGTAGGTGTTTGCTATCCTTTCTCTTTTTGAAATTGTAGCTCAGTGCTGTAGATACAGTTACAGAAGTACAGTCAGGCTTTAGATAAGAAATTGCTCTCCAGTGTTCAATGTGTTTTATCCATGAAAGAGTAGTTTGTTTATAAAATTATGTGTATGTCTGACAGTTATAAAACTTTTGGTGTTAAACCTGCCAAATTCTCAAATAAGATATACATTAACTTTTTTACTCCTGATAAGGCCTCTTAACATTAATAAAAATCATGTCTGTATTCAGTAATTGTATTGGAAGTCTGAAATACTTTGTTTTCCATTCAGATCTGAATTTTATATAGTATTCTGTTCTCTTGTATCTTTCAGTGTTCTTTTTTCCTCATTATGATCAAAGCAGTGTTCTTTGAAATCAGTTAAACTCGAAATTCTTTTTTTTCTTTTTCATTTGTTATGTGTCTTAGGATTTACTGGAGTAGTTTAAAAGATCGTGTTTCTATATAGTGTTTATTTTGAAAAACTAAAGTATAATTTCATTACAATATTTAACATTTTAATATCTTAATGTTCTTTAATATAAAACGTTAATTTCATAGAACTATGTGCAGTCTAACCAACTTCTCCTCAGTTAAGCATGTTGAGTTGTGCTGGCATCTGAGTATGCAAAGACGAGTTTGTCATGGCAGAGTTGCACATTCCAGGTGTGGGCAGAAACGTAATAGCAAGGCTTTTGGGGTATAGAAGAAGCACCAAATATAAGTTACTCCTTAAGAATTTTAAGCTGTTTTAAGACTAAAAAGGCTTTTCTTTCTCTTTTATAAGCTGATTGGAATGGCATAATTAAGTAAAAGATCAAGAGTTTAAACAGGTTAAGGGGCAGATTTATATGAGTAACTTGGATCTCACAGGATTGTGCTGTAAGTAGTGTTTGGGTCAAGACTGACCTGATTGAGAAAAATGATGAAATAAGTTTTTTATTGCAATGTTCTTCCACCTGTAATAGAAGTCACTGCTGAAAGAGTAGAACTGGTCTATACATAGGATGGCTTCTGTGATTTCCTTTGTCAGATGAGGAACCCACCCATCCAGCTGAAAGATGAGACAGATAATTGGTCACTTAAGTTTATCAAAACAGACTAAGGATTTAAATATGGTACTCATGTTAGGAGATCTAGAGAGAGTTCTGGTTTGTCTCTAAAGCAAAAGGAAAACTGAGTTCTGATCCCCAGGTCCCATATAAAAGTACCAGGCAGATATGGCAGCCTATAATTTTGTCCCTAAAAGATGGGGTCTGGGAAGCCCCAGAACAAAGCAGTAAGAAAGTAGAGCATTCCAGAATGATGCTGATGTCACCTTGGAGCTCCACAAGCACACGCACTCAAGTGCACTCTTGTACACGCATAATCACATGCCTCAGCAACCCCCCCCAGAAAAAAAAAACAAAAGCTGCTTATATTGAATTTAAGAGAAGGTAGTATTTTGTTGTCAAGAATTTAGACTTCAAAATCTTTAAGATCTTAATGAGCTTTAATTCTGTACTTAATAGTTGTGAATGCTAAAGGATTTTTTTAGCTCCTATAAGCCTGTTTTCTTACAGGGTCAATAAATAGTAACAACTGTTTTGGCAGTAGTTGCACGTAGCTAACTATACCTGTAGCTTCTGACTAAGGTATCAAGCTATTTAGTGTAGTTGTGGTTAAGAGTAATTGAAAATGATCGAAGTGCCCCTAAGGCTGATCACAAGCGAAGGTCACGGTGACTTCTGACAGTGCAGTGGCTGTGGAGCCTGAGTGCTGCAGAGACGCCACCAGAAGCACTTGAGACCAAGACGAGACGGACCGCGAAGGAGCTGTGCAAGCCTGAGCAGCAGCGTTCACAGCCACATCGCGCCATGCGCTCTGCGCGCTCAGACAGTGGGGCACTGAAACACTGGCTGCCTGCCTAGCTGAATCGCTGAGCTACAAGTACAGCCAGGAGAGGAGCAGACCCTAGTTGATTCCACATGCAAGCACCCACAGGCAGGAAGTCTGTAGCTTTAAAAACGTGAGATGGTGATATCAGCATGGTAACACATGCGTGTTTTCCACGCACCTGACAGCTGGAGGTAGGAAAGGCCAGAAATTGGAGGACAGCCTGGGATTCATAAGACCTATCCCAAAAAAACAAAGACAATAATAAAAAAAAAAACCACCGCGTTTAATGCTTTACTCACGCTGGAAGATTCTAGAAAAATGAATTTGAATTAGGGAAATAACAAATTAGTAACTGTAGTGAAATAGAATGGAATGTGACTAATCTGTTTCTTTCTTGAACATTCCAACCTATTCCAGGTCCACTACTCAATGGTTCTGTAACCTAGGGAATTACTCATTTCTGAGTCTTGGGTTTCTGAATTTAAAGCCAGTTTACAACAACAAAAGTGTTAGAGAAATTTGATGTTTTTATTTGCTATTTATTGGTATCTAGTTGATTTTGGGTTTGTCTGGCAGAAAACTTGGGAAAGTTAATTAATTTTTGGATTTTTAAGGGCAAACCTTGAACGTGTGTTCTTTGATTCTAGCCAAGGCAGGAACAGATCCAAATTCAGCAGCTTGGGCTGCTTATTATGCTCATTATTACCAGCAACAAGCACAGCCGCCGCCTGCAGCTCCTGCGGGCGCACCCGCTGCAACCCAGACGAATGGACAAGGTAACTATGGTAACTACACGATTTTTTTTTATATTCTTTCAAACCTAAAACTTGTATATGGGGTTATATATAAAGTATGTCCCTTTGCAATGCTAAAATGGGAAGGTGTATGCTTGGCAGCTAGGCCACTTAAACTTTCTAAGGTTTCAACTTTAACTGTAATAAGCAAAGTAAATTACTTTAAGCAATATGATCTTTTTCATCAAAGTTGGAAGGTGTCTAGAATACCCAGAGCCCCTTACTCTTTGGTTTCCCATTCATTCTCCATTACACTGTCTTACATGTAGTCCGTGTCTATTATCAGCCGTTCTGAGAGCACCTGTTGAAAGCTGAACTAAACATGAGATTTAATTTAAAAAGTACATAGGCACCTTGTGGCTTTCTGAATCAGTTAATTAGCATTGCCGTGTCATTGCCATCCCAGGACACTGCCTTGCTTCGATTTTACCACTTGTTTATTTTCTCTTCATCAGGATCATCCTTTTAACATATTTTAATTGTTGGGTCTACTGTATCTCATTGTTCTGAAACAGTTCCTTGGTCTTTTTTTTTTTTTTTTTTTTTTTTTTAATTCCTTAGTTCAAATAATTCTGTTCACCTGCCGAGTAACGGATTGCAGGTGCGTACCAGTGTGAGGCTCACTGCATCTCTTCTTAGAAAGGAAGTTGAGCTTCCTCGAGGAGTCATGCTTCAGCCTTACCGCACAACCTTAGTAGAGGTGGTGACCCAGATCACAGTCGTTTTGACATCTGTCAAACTTGTGATAACCATGTTTTCCTGTTGAATGACTTAGAATTCTCTAGTATATTATACTGAGACAGTCACTATTTTTTCCTCCATAAATTTGTCTGTTGGTTGTAGTATTTATTATAGTAATTCTTAACTTCAGTATACCACTAGTCCTAGAGATGAATTTGTTTACTCATTTCATGTTTATTAGGTGATGTTTAAATAACAGCTGTCCCTTTTGTCTTATTTCCATCAGTACTTAATTTTATTCAGTGGATTATATTTTGTCCTAGGCAGAGGCAGTTGTGATTATCTTCAAGGTGGAGTTTATATCCTTTCAGTGCACCTGGGTTCTAGGTGCATCCTAGTCATTACCTGTTAGAGACAGTAAGATGCTTACTTTCTGAGCTCATTTATTTCAGTGAGGATGGAATTTAGAAACTTGGTGTTGCTATTGAGATGTCACTATTTCTGTCCCTTTTTTGGTGGGCAGAAATATGTTTATGTACATGTATAACCACACATACCCCAAAATACACACAGCAACATGTCTCTTCTTAAAGCATGAAATCCTTTCCGTCTTACCACTTCAAAACTACTGAAACTACTGTTCTTGGCTTTTTAACTTTTTGTACTTAAAAATGGCCAGAAATCTCTTGCTGCATATTCCTGTATCTCACACCCAGGTACATGGTCCATGTAAACAGTTTTCTCTGCCCTCTCTCCCACCCTGTACCATCATTTGTCTTCGCGCTATCAGGGACACAGGGAAAGCCTGACATTGCCTTTTGAACTTAAATCTTGTTTTTTGTTTTGTTTTGTTTTGTTTTTCTTTGAACAAGGAGATCAGCAGAATCCAGCTCCAGCTGGACAGGTTGATTACACAAAAGCTTGGGAAGAGTACTACAAGAAAATGGGTATGGTGTACATTTTAAGTGTATGTCTATATATTGTGATTAAACTGGAGTGCTTAGTAAGTAGACTTTAGCCCATTAGAGGTTTGGTAACTAAAGCAAATCTGTACTTTTTAAAACTAGATACCTAAGAATTTACTTTATATTATTGAAAAGGATAATTGAGCACAATTGCACTCTAAAATCATGGGAAATATTAGTATCAATCCAAATAGTTCCTAAATTTGTGATTATATAGTAAGAAAATGTACTAGTCACCGTGTTAATAGTTAAATCCAGAAGCTTCCTCATTTTTATATATTATACTTCTGGCAGACAGTTATTTATATTACTAGCCTAAATGGAATAAGGTTATTCTGTAGAGCACTTATCAAAAATTAGTTGTGTTTTTATTTTTGTTGCATAGTGATTGAGCAACCTGGGTTGACAGGCGACTTGATTCAGTGGCATTCAGAAAGGAAACATTCACCTCAAAAAAGAAAACCCTTTCATTCAGCAGCTGTTGAACACACTGCAAAGTACTTGCTGCTTATATAAATTTCTACAAAGCTGACTTCTGGTTTAAGAAAGTTCATTAATTTATGGTTTTGTGACCTCACTAATCTCAAGATTTATAACTTTTAAACTTGGACCCCAAAATGTTTAACTTTTATTTAAAATTTATGTATTTATTCTTTGACAACTTCATATGTATATGATTTATCTTTTGTGGGAGGTTGCTCAGTGTGAGAATGTGTGTGCCTGTGGAGATGTGAGTGGCGTGCAGAATCTCTTTCACTGGTTCTAACATCTTACTACGTTGCTCTGGGGTTTCCCAGGCTCAGCCTTGTAGGCCCAGGCATGCAGGCCTTCATTTCAGCCTGGCGTCTTTATGCAACCTGGCATCCAGACTCAGGTCTTTTTGCTTGAGCCCTCTCCAGCCTCTGTATACAGCGTGTCGTCTTCATGGTCACCATCCATCCTCTCCAGCTCCTGGACCCCCTCACACATCTCCAAGCAGCTCTTCCCTTCCACCTCATGCTCTCCTTGACTTTTTAGTTGCCCACTGGTCCTGTTTGTGCTGCCAAGACAGGAAACCTTAAACTGTACCCTTGAAATACTCCTAATTAGGTTGACTACATGTTTGATTATCCCAACTAGTTTAGAGAATGAATTGGAATGTATTCATCATTTCACAGCAGCGTATATTTGCGAGGCCGTATAGCCTCTTCAAAGGTAGGGTTAAAATGCCTGCTTCCACAGTGTGGCGCAGCAAGGCGTGCTGCCCAGCTCAGGGCATGAGGAGAATGAATTTGATGTGTGAGCTTAATCATGTCCATTGTTTCTCTGTAGCGTGAATACCACCAGCTTCTGTACAATGTGTTCAGTATGAGCAGTTATTCTGACTTTTATAAAGATAGTTATTACTTAACCTTGGTTTTAATTTTTTATTTATTAACATTTCACAGATCCTATGAGAATTGTGTAAAATAATGGTGTAGGAAGAACTTAATTGTTTCACAGTTGCACAGTCGAAAAAGATTGGTTTTAGGCTAAGAAGGTGCCCAGAATAGCCTGGATTTGGGTCCCTAGTCCTAGTGGGACTAGACAGGTGGGTACTAAGGCTAACTGAACAAGTGAGTCCCAAGTTGAGAAGGACTGTGTCGTGAAAAATATGTGGAGAGGGACAGAGGAAGAGAAATGATAGGCAGCCCTGGCCTCCGTGCGCACACACAGAAAGACAGAAAACGGAAGACAGGACTAGAGTAATAGAGTTAGACACTTTTCTTTTTTACTTTTTTAATTTCATGCATAAAATTACTGAATTTGTGATATTGTTACACTTTAATTCCCCATCCGATTCCTTCCTTTTCCCATTACAACCTCTCTCCCCTGCCAGTCTCCTTCCAATTTTCAAGTCTTTTGGCATGTGTAGCCACCAAGTTCCGTCTGATTGCCTTTGATGCATGTGCTTGAGCACTGCTGCGCAGTGAATCCTAACCAGTGGACATATCATTAGGAAAAGCATCTTCACTATCCAGCCCTACCCCTCAACTGTCTTCAGAAAGGTGTGGGCTTCTTGAGATCTTTCCCCTTCCAAGGTGAAACTGGTAGTACAAATCCCGGGTAGGTCTTAGGAAATAATTCATGGTGCAACAGCCCTGTCATGTCCAGAAGATGCTGTCTGAGTGTACCTGAGCCGTGGGCTTGGGAGCTGGTTTAGATGTCCTTTTAGCCTGAGCAGTCTGCACTTGCTTGTTTTCTGTTCTTTGGCCACTTGTGATTTTCTGAAATAAAAAGTGCAAAAAGAAAGTTCTAGTGTAAGTGCTAAACGTTACCAATCTATGCGTATAATGATACATGTTTAAAAGGCAGTTCAATATGATGTCCTATAGCTAAATTTTAATAATTTTCACCCTCCTAGGGACTATTGTACTTCCCTTTTATAGAGTCTTGTCATAGGTTTATAGCCCTGGGAAAAGTGGGCCTTAAATCCAATCAGAAAGCTGTTAGTTGCCCCTTGATATTTATAGTACTATCACACTGATGGCCACCTCTTGCCACAGTGGTTATTGCTGCAGTTTGCAGCTCTCACAGGTGGATGAGCCATAGCGTTGGCCGCTTTTCTCCCCCAGTAGCTTGCATAGTTCTGTCTGGTTCTATGATGGCTTCTTAGCAAAGAGGAACATCCAGATGAGTCTTCGTTTTTTTCTTTAGACCAGGGAAGCATTTTTCTTTAGTTAGTGGAATGCTTGGCCAGCACACACAAAGTCTTGTTTGGTCTCCAATGTGTTTTCGCATGTGTGTGTGTCCGTGTGTGTGTGTGTCCATGTGTCCTGAGCAGATATCCTAGTGTCGTGTGTGTGTGTGTGTGTCCTGAGCAGATATCCTAGTGTCGCTCCCTCTCAGCCCCCAGATACCCTCTTCATTCGGCCAAGCCAGCACAGTTGTTGAGAGTTTTTCTTTTAGGAGTGGGCTTTTTGAGGTGGAGTCTCACGTAGCTCATTCTGGGCTTTGCATCACTGTGTAGCTAAGGATAACTTTGAATTCATGGTCATCCTCCATTGCTATAGGATGCCAGATTCTGTCTTGGATATTGCACTAATTTCAGGAGCTCCATTAGCAGGCAATAAATTTGTCATTTCCGTTCTAGCAATAATAAGCTTCTTACTGAAACATCTGAATTTCCCAGGATTGCACCGAGAAAACTTTTCTTTTACATGGTATTGAGGCATTAAAGCCTTAAGGATAGCAGCATAATGGAGGAGAGGAAGGTTCTAGAGTGGGAGGAGCTTGTGTGGCCAATGCCTTCCAGGAGAGAGGCATCATTCCTGGGGATTGGGGAGGGAGGGAGTCATTCAGGAAAAAAAGCCCTTGGAATAGTAAGTGTCGACCTGACGGATGTGGGCAACTGGTATGGGCAGAGGACCAGAGTGAGAGGGAAAAGAGCGGGCAAAAGGACTTGAGTTCGGATCCCAGATCCTGCATCAGGGAAATCAAAGCAGCCTGAACTCCAGCCCTAGAAGGCGGAGCCTGGGAACCCAGAGCAAAGCAGTAAAGAGGTGGATAGTTGAATGTATTGTTGAAGCAAGGGTGGATCTTAAACATCGTGTTACAGGTGAACTCTAGGGAAAAATCTTGTTTTTTTTTTTTTAGGCGAAATTAAGGTATATTAAGCTGAATGTAAATAATTAGATAATGTTCTGCTAGTGCTAAACACTGTTATCAAAACTACATAAAGAGTAGTAAAGGGACCAGTATAGGGAGGTATGTGATTAAAAGGGGCAGGGAGAAATCTTCTATTATCTGCTTTCAACTGGACAAAAAGCATTTTTTCTTAGACAAATTTTGAGGACTAACATATACTGACATCTGAGTTTGGGAACTCGGGTTCTTAGGGGACATTGGAGTCTAGTGAATTCTTTGCCGGTGTCTTCGCCTTATATCATGTTGGGCCCTGAAATGACTGTCTTATAGCAAAGAGCAGAGAGCTGAAGTGAGATTCCCACTCTTGGTCCCTATTTGCTTTTAAAAGGTTTAGATTAACAGGAGACAGTGGATGACAACGAACTTGCTTCAGATTGCTTAAGTATATTTCCTTATGCAGCCAAAGTGCTGGATTCTTGGAGAGAAGTTATTTATGGAAAGGAAGAGAATTTTTGTAGTGTTTATGAAATAAGTATTTCTGTTCAAATGAGAGTGATTTTATTCATTTTTAAGATTAATCTTACATTTCTGCTCATTCGTGGCTTTCATTGTGTGCCTTTTGTCTGTACTTCGTAGCAGTGCTAAAGAACTGAATGGAAAGTTTGTTCTTTTCCCTCTTACTTTTAAACCTTAAAACAATGGAACGTACTGCAGCAAACATGAGCTGGCCTCGTGTGCTATGTTGACCTGTTTCATGTAGGAGCCACTCACAGGAAACTACAGTCCAGCTTACTGCACATATTCTCAGCAATGCCATCAACAATATGTTTCAATGCACTTGTTTTCACAGTCCATTCGGTCCTGTTTGCAGGATTTGGGTACTGTGTCCAGTTATGTAATTCAAAATGTCACCCTGCCTAGAGAAAATTTCTGGTGAAAGCTGAGATTTTTATGTCAGATGCTACATTATGTTTAGTAGAACCGTGATAGGAACGCAACAAGTCCTTTCCATGTCATGGCCTTCAAGTTCCTTTGCAGTTCCGTTGAGGGCTTATAATTTAAGACCAGTAGTATTAATAAAGAAGAAAAAAGCAACCCAAATGGATCAAAGACCAGGTCCAGGTCTCCAAGGACTTCCTGCTGTCCTTGTCCCTGTTATGGAGGTTGCAGTTATGTGCAACACCAGAATCCATTGGAACAAGGAGAACACAGTGTGTGCCTGAGTCTGCACCTTTGCTAAACTTGTGTAGGGGGTGTCATGAATTAGTAGTGATGTTGTCAAAGGCCAAAAATTATGATTTAAGGCAAAAAAGAAAAAAGCTTGTTTTCAGTCTATCTCTCTCTCTCCCTCTCTCTCTCTCTTCTCTCCCTCTCTCTCTCTCTCCTTCTCTCTCTCTCTCTCTGCTTTTTAACCAATGAATATTTTAGAAAAACAGTAGCATGAGGTTCCATAGCACATGCCTGAAATACCAGCAGTTGGAAGTTGACACGAGAAGTCCAAGTCTGGCTCCAGAACAGACAGGAAGTTTTGCCCCTCAGCACCTGTGACCTACACTTACTCTAGAATAGTTGCTAGAGTTTCAGGGTTAAGGCAGACTCAAGGCTTGGGAGGAATAGTGTAAGACATGTGGTACTGTTTTCTTCAGAAGAGAGAGCAGAGCTTTCCACAGTGGATGTAGCAACAAAGTTTTTCTGGTTTCTCAAAGGTCAAGCAGTTCCGGCTCCTACTGGAGCTCCACCCGGTGGTCAACCAGATTATAGCGCGGCCTGGGCTGAGTACTACCGGCAGCAGGCGGCCTACTATGCCAGACAAGTCCCCAAGGAATGCCTCAGCACCCTCCAGCTCCTCAGGTATAATAACTTTGCTAATTTGTTGTTGTTGTTTTTGGATTTTTTGTTTTTCCCACTCCGATCATTTTTTTTTTTTTTTTTTTTGCATGTTTGTCTGTTTGGGAATATGTTGACCTTTTTAGTTTTTATTTGACAAAGTATAAAAATGAGATTGTGGTATGCTCGGGGTTTTTGTTTTTTAATAATGCTTTCTGGCATCTGAGTGCTGAGTATTTCTACAATGCCTTTGATTTTAAAAATAAATTTTCTTCCCCCAGGGATTTGCAAATCATGCAAGAAGCCACCACCATTTATATTAACCAGTTTTTCTTTCTTAAAGGATTCACTCCTGAATTAGCTCCATTTAAAGGATTTTCTTTAACTTTTTGTGTATCTCTTATGTATCTCTTCTGCACAGGGCCAATAATAAGAAGTGGACAATACAGTATTTGCTTCATTGTGTGGGGGAAAAAAACCTTTGTTAAATATATGGATGCAGACGACTTGATGAAGATCTTAATTTTGTTTTTGATTTAAAGTAGTGTTTTTTCTTTCTTTTTTTGAAAATGTACAAAATATCTATTACTACTGATAGGAGGTTGATATTTCTGTGTAGAAATGGAAATTGGTTTGTTTTTAGTATTCAGTGTAGATGTGCACATTCCAGCAAATGTACTTGCAACTATTATGTGGTCAATGCTTTGTGATATAAATGTACTTTTTCAATGTATACTTTCACTTTTAAAATGCCTGTTTTGTGCTTTACAATAAATGATATGAAACCTCCTGTGTCGGTAAGTTGGATATGTGGGTAAAGGATTCATAACTCTTAGCAGTGATAAATTAAGATACATATACACAGTATGTAAGCTTTCCCTGTGAATGATTGAGCTTTAAACACTGGCATGTTTTCTCCCCTTGCAGTTTAGTGGTAGATTGGAAGATCTTTTCCATTGTATGTGGCTATTTCAGCACAAGTAATCCTGATATCTTCAGTTTTTTTCCTTCTGTTTGATTAAAACCTGCATGTGTACAGTGATCTTTAGCATACTTCATTGCATTAACAGTGAAATTTCCTTATATATGACCACTGTTTCAGACCTGTACTGCTGCTATAAGTTAACCTTTCTGTTCTTAATATGATAATTACTTGATTTCCAAGACTGTTTCAGCATAACTAATTTTAAACAGTTTTCAGACAGTGAATTTAATAAGAACAGTTTCTTTTTTTTTTTTTTTTTCTTGTAAAGCACTCTTTCAATGTATATAGTAGTTTATTCTTTCTGAATTTGGGGTAGAAAAGTAAATAGTATGAAGTATAGCTACATTGCATCTGCCATTTGGGATATGGAAACTTTCAAGCTTTTTTCCTTCTTTTTTTTCCTTTTTTGCAGTATAGATAAGCTTTGTTTTGTAATTGCACAAGTCCAGTCATTGAATCAAAGTAATTTCTGTGTACTTGAAGTCATTTTAATATACTCTATAACACTCTTGCTGAAGTTCTGATACGTTGTTGAAACCCGCTGTTTTACTCTTTGCATATTTGTGGGCTCTTGCATATGAATATATTAGACAACATGCAAATACATGCAAATACAGTCTTGTCTTGCCATTGTCTGTTGAAGTGCAGGTTTGATCCAGCCAGTATAGAACTAGCTCTGTAGGGGTGAGGAGGACTGTGCTGTGTATCATCCTTGATTGTGTTCCTTCAAGGAGCATTGCACTGTAAGTACATCACAATGACAAATCGATGAACTGCGATTCAACAGTATCTTTTTGTCAATGTTCCACATAATGCAAATGCTATATTTTGTGTGAATATTATGTTGGAATACAGTGCTGATATCTTGGAAAATCATAACTGCTTCATAATATAGAATAATACATAGTTCTGTATTTTTTTTTAAGTGAGCTTAATGGGTAAGTATTTTTGATATGCTTTAGCTATAGCTAAAGAAAAGTGATCATTAACATAGTGGAAAAGTATTACTGGTGCTCCTTAGTGATTTTCAGTATAAAATGCGCATATCTTAATATGAAAGACTTGAAATGTTTAAGGACAAGTGATTTTCAGTTTGCAAATGATACACAATGTAGCACTTAAAATAACAGCACTTCATAAATTAAGTTCTGTCTTTTGTAGGGAGCACCATGTGTTGTTCTGAATATACTTTAAAGGAGCATGTACAAGGACATGAATGTTGAGATTTGCCTGCAGGGAAGAAAATAGCAGTATAGTTCATTGTGGAAGTTTTGAAATGTTTTTTATTGTTTTATGTTATTTAGAGTGATTTCCCTTACCCTTATTTAGATTTGGATATATAGTTTGTAGCTTGAAGATTAAGAGTTAAGGAGTTAGTTATCTATTATCTTTAAGAATAGGGTATTGAACATGAACAATACCAGAATTTTGCATGATACTGTTGTATAGATGACTTTTAGGAAAGTGGTGCATTTATTAATTTAAACTGAGAAAATAGTTCAGTGGAATTCAGTATCATAGCTCACGAATTGGAGGCTGTTGATTTTGATTCATTTAAGGTTTAAAATCTTTATTAATTGCAAACAGTGCAATTATTTATACTTCACAGTGCCTTCCCAGACCTTCCACCTTAGGTTCTGCTGCACAAAGCACAGGTAAGCACAACCTAAGGACATATATATCAATAACGATTTCAGTACATTAATGTTGTCCCTGTGAGGTTTTGTGCTTGTGTACTCAGAAGCAATCTGCTCTGCTCCCCAATGTATTTTGTTGTTATGCTGACACTTCAGTGGAAAGTCCGTTAAGTTGTTCAAGCAACTGTTCACGTTTCTGGTTCACTGTTTCTATGTCAAAACTTTAGTAGATCGTGCTGTAAATGAACAACATCCCAATCTTTTTGTATTTTCCCACAAAGTAGTAAGAGAAGTGTTTCAGTAAGAAAGGACACTGCATAATTTCAAAAATTTAGGAAATTGTTTGGGTTCAAAACCTCAACAGCCTTCACAGTCTGTTTATATGGTTGACAGGAATATGAATTTTTGTTGTTACCTTTATTTTTTTTTACCCACACTGTAGTAATTTAGTAAGAACATTTTGTGAGTCAGTTTTTATTGTGTTTTTTTTTCCTATTAAAATTTATTTTCATAAGCTTTATATGTTGGAAAAGGAAAGACAAAGAATACTGGCAGTATGTTTTGATGAAAGGCAATGTGCATCAGTGAAATGTTAACTGTATAGCAAATAATCTTTCGTAATCTGTGTAGCAACCAATGCTTTCTGATTTATATTTTAGTAACTGATGATACATTTAATTTTTTGCCAATTTAAAATGTGTGTTCTTATAGAGTTTTTCACTTGTTGAATTGAGATGAATGTCTTAATCAGACATTTGTTTATTCAATTTCTAAAATGTGCTGATCCTTTTTAAAACTCCTGCTTATATCTCTGCAACAAAGAAAAATATTCAAAAATACTGCCTTCATTTTCACACACAGTGCTGAAGATGCCGCAAGCACCAAATCATAGCTCATAAGATCAGGTCCTGAGATAGTTCCCATAAGAGGAATCTTGAGTGTATGCCATTGGTGAGCCGATGAGCATGGACCATAGAAGGGCTCAATGTAGAAGGTAAACTGGCGAGTCGCAATTGAGAATATGAATGTATTCCCGTACATCATGTGGTACAGGGTGTATTCTGCTTTTGATCATTTTTCATTTTAAAGTGCTATTCACTTAAATGTTCATGAACTGTTAAATTCTTAAGTTATAGTTACTGCACCACATTTATATGCATGTGTGTTTGATAGGTAGGTATGTTGAAACTGATAATATAAAGGGGCTCTTTGAACCTTTATCCTGTCAAGTTTTGATTAGTTGTAGCTTGTATTTTTATAAAGAAAATATAGTTGAATGCTAATAGATTCTGAGGCATTGTTTCTATCTTGAATTTAGTAATTCATTGCCATAGTACTTCTTATACTTTAAGTATCTTAAATGGCGCTAACCTTAATTTTGAAGTAAATGGAAAGCAAAAAGGTGAGACAGTTGATTTGAATGCAGTGGACATTAAGTGTGGTAGAGAAATGCCAATTTAGAGTGAGGATGAAATTAAGATTTTACCTTTTTTTTAAATGACATCTTACTGTGGTAATACTTAGAATTCTTTGATTTGATGTTTGTTTTCAGGAATGCATACACTTTGATTTTTAATTAATGTAAGTCATTTTTATACTAAAATGTGATTTGATACCAGTTTATTAACACTGTAGACTCTGTTCTTAGCTCTCTTGATAGTCAATTCATAGAGTGGGTTGAGATAGAGATACAGGTACCTTAGAAGGGTGTAGGGATAGATACGTAAGTGCTTACATTGCATTTGAATAGTTTGCCAGTGGAACCAGCTCTTCCTAGAAGTAGTTGTGTGTGGCCTAGAGTAATATTGTGGTGCTGCTAATAATCACTGAGGATGTCTCATATGTATTTCTGCAAGTTGTCTCACTTTAAAATGCATTTTCATAATTTTGACTGAAAATAACCCTATTTTTTTGTTTAATCAGTCACCTTTACTACAATTTAATCTTTTGAATGATTTTTTTTTCAATTGGTGCTTTAAAGAAGCAAATATATTCCAAGGTTTTATTTACCCCTAAAGAACTCTTAAATGTATTTGCGAATATATATTTTTTTCTTATGCATGCTTGATGCATTTTCGTCCTGAGAAAAGTGTTCTCTACAGAAACTACCCGTGTGTAAAAAGAAGATTGGCTTAAAATGGCTACTGTGATGGGAACAGTGTCTTAGGGAGATGCAGCTTGGACTTGAGGTAAATTGAATACTTTACACACTTGGCTTAGCATTTACTTTAATGACATTGTATGTAAAAGGACACATGAATGCTGTAATTTGTATTATGGTCTCCTTAATAAAAAAATAATAAATGTACATTGGTAAATAGTATGAGAGTGCTCTTTGTCTCTTTGTGTCTGTGATACATACTCAGTAAAATAATTGTTTTGTGTTTCTGTCTTTTTAAAGGTGTGAGAAAATGCTGATTTTGAAATCAGTTGCAGACAGCTGTAAAATAAGGAAAGGCTTTTTAATGCACAAGTAGCTTTATTATGGGTTTACATAATATAATAAAATTGTCTCCCAGGAAATTAAAATATAAAACAACTCAATAATAGAAGATGGTAATTATTTACAAACTTGTTTTTTAAGCTAGGATTTAAGAGTGAAGACTATACTATCTTTTCCTAAATCTGATCCTCTTTAGATCTTAAAACCTTTAATTATGTTGAAAACATTTTCTCCTACGTGAAATACTAATATAATTTCTCATTAAAATGTAATTAGTTCAGACAGGCATAGCATAAATTTGCTTTATGATTCTATATTACACACATTAAAAATGTTAAGTATTCGTCACACTCACAGCACTGGTGTCAGATTTTGTTCTGAGAAGTTCTACCTTGCTGTTTCCCCTGCTTCTCCCTTCATGGAGAGAGTGGTGCCCTCACCCCATCACTTATCTGCTTCAGAAAGGCTTTGACACCAAGAAAGTCCACTTACATTGATAAATTCCAATTTCATCATCTCGTATTTCAGTCTGATTTTAGATATAAAAGCTATGAATCAAGGTCTTCGTGCAAATATTATGCATACTTCATACATAATCACTACAAATTTGGGAAATAGATCACCACCTGTGTTTTAGGTTCTGTTAGAAGGAGCAATTTTCCTGCCCCAGTTAGGTGATGAATCTGATAACAATACTCATTAAAAGTAATTTCCTGTTTCACACCTGGTCGTCTGAGGATGTGCTCATTCAGAAAGGAAGGCGTTCTGTAGGTGCGCCGCTGTTCTCATGCCTACAGCCCGCCTGCTGGGCCTCTGCTCTCCTTTTTGGCCCCACACAGAAAAAGATGGATGCAGTAAGAAAGTTGGGAGAGTAAGTTCCCAGAGGAAGAGAAGGAAGCCTAGTAGTCGTCAGCTAAAAGAGAGAAGAGGAGTTATTTTTTTTTCTTGGTGGGAAAAAATACTTAACTGGAACACATTGAGAGAGCTGATGACTTCTTACTTTCGATGGTGAGGATGCAGCTGCTGGCTGCCGAGCCTTGCTGTTGACGGCCCTGCACATGTACTCGCCGCCGTCTTCCGGAAACGTTTCCGGTAAATAGAGGCAGTAAGTGTCTCCTCTTTCAATGTACTGATAGTCTTCTCCGTCCTGCAGCATTTTCTCCTTCAAACCACCATGTGACTTCTGGCTTGGGCTCTCCTGTTACCTTGACGGTGAATCTGATGGGCTCACTGTCTACAACAGATGTGTTTTTTAGAGGCTTTTTGAACCATGGAGCCCCTGATCGGGACTGCTCGTCGTCGTCGGTAGTGGAGCCATTCATGACGCTGCCTTCCTCCTCCTCCTCCTCGGCCTCTCTCTTCTGTATTAAAACAAGGGTAAAGGTTCTGGTTGGCATTTGTGACAGCTTTTCTGTTGCGTGTCCCTGGGAGGTCAGGGTGACAGGATCATCCTGGATGTCTCTAGCTCCTCCTGTTTGCTTTGCTCTGGGGTTTCCCACGGCCTGCCTTTCAGGAGGAAAAGTACAGGCTGCCCCCATTTCAGCCTGGTATTTTCACGTTGATCAGGGATCTGGACTCTAGTCCTTGTGTTTGCAAAGCAGAGACTTCAACCTTGAGCCGTCTCTGCAGCCTGTTAGAGCATCTTCAGAGGACTGATTCAATAACAGGCTAGGGGTTAGAGGGCCATGCATCGAAGGCCTCTGCCTGATGCCCAGCCCCAAAAGATTGACATGGTCGTGGTATTTGGCAAAACATTTAAGTGACTTAAACTGTTAGGACACTTTCTAAGCCCCGTATGTCTTAAGAGCACCCTTGAGCCACTGTCGAGCTGGGTACCTTTTGTAATGCCGCATCAATCTCTTTTTGTTCAAACTGCATTCGGAGCAACTTTTGCTCTTCAATTCGCCTTTGTTCTTCCTCTTGCCTGGCCTTGGCCATCTGTTCAAACCTCGCCTTCATGTTTACTTTGTGCGTAAATGGAGCCTCGCTTTTTTGGCAGGTTTTACATCGACATCATCTTCCTTAAAAGAAACCAAGTCAGAAATTGCGATCACTAACAAGAGCTTAGCACGTGAATAGGTCATCTGCTTCTCCCGCCCGTGCTGTGCTCACGGTGGGCTGAAAAAGCCAGTTGAGCGGCCAACCAGAGGGCTGCGGGCGGGGCGGAGAGGTGTCTGAAAATCTCCCACTTAAATTTTACAGTACCGAAATTCATCTTTCAACTCAAATCCCAGCTTTACACTAACCCAGAACATCATACACTCGATTGATTGTGACCTTGGGTTGATAAGTCTGGCTGCTGTTATTTGCCAGTGAGTGATTTTTCTGATCTCGCCATTGCATTAAGAAAGCAGACATGATCACAGCAAGTTACTCATGAGATGCAGACGAATAAAGAGCCATCCATACTAGGCACATGTGTTTACCAACTGAGCATTTAGGTCAGTTCAGCTGTTCTTGCTGGATCCCATTTAATTACCTTGCCATCTAGGATTTAGCATAAAAGCTTGTTGAGGTTCACAATGACATGCAACTGCCTAAAACCTGTGTTTAGAAATAAGGTATTGAGTAAGCAAAAGGAATCGCTTGTGAACGCAATCAGTTCAGTGGTGCCATCTCTGCTGAAACCTTGAAAATGCCAGGCCGATGTTTCTGGAACCCTCAGGAAACCATGCTGAGTGGACTGAGGGCTCAGGTAGGGGACAGACATCTCTGAACACTGAGGGCCAGAGCCAGCCCACCTCGGGAGCACACGGTGAAGGGTTGGGAGGCTGTGCGGGAGGAGCACGCCACACCGCCCCCTGGTTGTAGTCAGGCACGCCTACCTGACAGATGAGGAAAGGAAAAGGCCCAACGATAAGGCGTTAATGCTGTGCTGCGGACAGAGCCTGGGAAACCCCGCATTACCCGAGATGATTCCCAGTCGCCCTTGGGCCTCCACAGACACGCAAGTTCTGTCTGTGGTACTCATGGAATTTGGGGAGAGATCCCCATATGGCTGTAACATTTCACAGAGCTGGAGAGGATCCTGCTCTGCACGTTCTCACTACCACTAATGTTTCTAGAGGCTTCCTAGTAACCTTTAATCCAAGAAGTAATAGAAAAGAGACTTAAATGTCCTCTGCAGAAAACTACTGAATGTGGTAGTGGGGTCCTGAGTCCTAATCTCACCCAGGAGCCAGAAGCAGGTCTCTTAACACCTGTTGTCATCCTGCCTTTTATAAGATGAACCAAGTGCATCATGGTTGGACTTAGTTTTGGTCCAGGCTGTTGTAGCCCAGACACCCTGCTGAGTATTCAAATGACCTTGGTCGCTCCATCCCACTTCCCACATGGGATTGTAGGCCAGAGTCCTCAGGCCCAGTGGAACATCACCGTCTCCGGTGTGTAAAGACTCGATGTCAGCTTGCACCACCCTGGCCAACAGTGCCGTTTTCTACCACTAGCTACTTTCAGCTACTGCCCTTCACAGCATGCGAGCTCTTGCTCTCTGAGTTCAGAACGTCTTCAGGCTCCTTACACAAAGGTTTATTCGTTCCCTCTCCATTTCCAGTTCTCTGGCATCGTCTGGTTTCCCTGGTGTTAGTGTTGTAATCTTGGGTGGGGAATTAGAAGAAACAATCAGGAATTCAAGATCCTAACGTGCCATGTCACCCTTGGGTCTGTCTGCCTCCTCCCTGTCCTGCATCCTCACCGTGATCGCAGGCTTTAGTAAACTCTTTCTCTGTTCTAAGAATGACTGTTGCATTGTTTTGTTGCTACGATCCTGTAAGGTGAAAAGCCCTTCGATGACTATCACACACGTGCACGACTGAATGCTGGGTCTTGCTTGAAAGTCCTTGTTTCCATCCCTCCCCACTCACCCCTCTGTGAATTAGTACAACTTCTGCCTGCTCTGTCTTTCGACTTCGAATACCTCTTTTACCTTGCAACGACTGTTCTTTTTTTAACGTACGAATGTTTAACAAATACAAAGGTATTTAGCTTGGACCTGAAGGCTGAACATCATGCTATCTACAGGCCAAGAAAATAACTATTTCCTGGCTGTTCTCAGAAACAAGGTGTGTGGCTGGAGCCTGAGCCCTGAACCACGGTAGAAAAGTGGGGCTCGTGGATTGGGGGCGAGTCTCACTCAGCAAGCTGGAAGAGAACACGGGTCCCATGGTTACCACCTGGATGGGCGAGACTGCATGCTTAAGCTTGGCCTGCAGCTCTCACCGCCTCGTGCCACGTGATCAGCACTGCGTAGCTTCCACTAGAACCTGGATGTTTCTAGCCACACCTCCAGCTCAAGCATTTTCAGAGCATCAAGCCTTTACTCTGTTTTAGTAATGTCTGGGTTTTATCCTTTTCTATTCCTTACTCTATCCCCAACTGTCCCCCACCTTAGATTCTGAGTACTATATGAGCCACTCAGTTTCCAGATTGTTACATACACCAGTAGCTAACCGTAAGTACTAAAACTTCAGTCAGTGTTATTTCTGGTGAAGTCATTATGCATAAACATTAAATGTCAAAATAATGTACCTCATGGAAGTTTTCTGCTTCTCGTTCTTTGATTTCAAGGTCAATTGCTCTCCTTTTGGCTCGTTCTTCTTCTATCTTTTTCTGTATTTCTTTTCAGATAATTGTCCGATTTTTTCAAACTTGCTTTTTAAATTTTTAGCTTGAATAGAACCACTCCTCTTTAACTTGATTAATTCTTCATATTCTCGGCTCAATCCAAAGGTTTCATTTTCTTCCTCTTCCTTCAAAAAATTCATTTTTATAGCAAATTGAATTAGTTTCCCCCTCTGAATGAGAGCACCAGATAAAACCAAATCCTATGTGATGAGTTTTTTTTTAAAAAAAAAAAACTTTAATCTTAGAAATGAACATACCATAGAACTGAACAATCACAGAACTGAACGGCCTCAATATACAAATTTTCTTATATCAAGTCAAGAATCCTAAAGGGATTATTTTACAGCTTCTCTTTGGCATATTCACACTGTGAGCATCACTACCCTTGGTTTGGACCTGCAGTTAAATCCTTGAACACAAGGTCCCCAGCGCAGTGGTCAGGTGTGTCCTGGGCGAGGCAAGAACACAGAAAAGGAGACTGCAGATGGAAGGCTACTGTAACTGATGGTAAACTATCTAAAAGGTTGCTTGCTAACCCTTATTTTCTTGCAGTCCGAAAAAACAAATACACATCTAAATTTCCTAAAAATGGCATTATAAATCTGAGATTTCAAAAAATATTTCTTTAAAATGTTTTTCAGAGCATGTGGCTAAAGTTCCCTAAGAGTTCATAATACCCTGTTAAATGTCAATAGAAATGTTACAGGCAGCTTTTATGAGGGAGGCAGAGATGGAGCCAAAGGGCTCAGAGCAAGACGTGGGTCAGCGCTTCCAGCCTTGTTTTTATGGGGGTCTTTCATAAAGACACCTGTCGCTCAATACCCAGCTTACAACAGCTTTGAAAATGTAGCGGGGCAAATTCCTACATGTCTCCCACTTGCGCCTTCAGTTTTATGCTTTGTTACACAAGAGAAAAGCAATCGCAGGCCTTAATTCCTGTGTTACCGTCCTGCTATTCCGGGTCTTTATTACTAGTAGCCCTTTGTGATACTTAGGCTGAATTCTAATTAAATGCAGGAAATTTTAAACATCGTTTGTATTCAGGGTTTGTAGACCTAGAGTTTAAAAGGAGATTAAACACTGAAAGAGGTAGAGCGCACAGTGCATTAAATAAAGGTGCTTTTGTCTAAGGCCAGCAACAGAGCTCACTCTCTGGAATACATAGAAAAGCAAGAGGAGAGAGGTGATCCCACAAAGCTGTTCTCTGGCCCCGACTCACTTGCTATGTTACATGAATTTATACACAATAATTACTTTTATATGAGAAGACATGAAGGCAGTCTCAATTTCTGACTCAATGATTTAAAAATTTTATTCTTTCACTACCTTCACTTTTTAGAATGAAGAACTCACTAAGTACCAGAAATTAGCAAGCTTATGGTATATATCATATCAAAATGGTTTTTAAGTTATTCTGGTTAATGACTGACTGCTCAGATAGTCTAACCTTGGAACTAGTGCACTACAATACTTGAAAACTCTCAGATACAGTAGAATAAGTAATTTGGTAGGTAGCAGAATTTGACAGGTATATGTTGTTAGGTCTATGTTACGTTTGAATAATCTGAAGTAAGCTCTCACAGGCAAACTGCATTTCAGGAACGGCCACACTTTGGAGTACCTGTTGACATGTCCATTCACACGGCATATTTCCAGGGACGGTTGAGGCACAGTTGGAGCAGGAAAGTGAAAGTAGCTACCCCAGTCTATGGCAAGTGCACCAGACACTGCCCCCTGTGGAGATGTCACTCAGGGTTTAGGAGTGAAGAGCAGCTCCAAAGTCCCTGCGCTGTCCGTCTATAGCGGAGATGGTCTGCTTCTCTATCCCCGAGGGGCAGGGCCTGCCCTGTACCCTAACCGTTCATGTTTGACCTGGAATGGCCAGTCTGAGGAAGAATAGGGGGGCCTTACAAGAAAGGCTGCTGGCGGCAGGTTCCAGAGATGCGGAAGTAGCCAGAAGAAAGTGACCTTCTGTCCATACACTACCAGAAATCTACATAACTACCTAAAGCCACAGACACAGCCAACCTCTGTTCTGTCGTCTACAAAGTTCACACCCCGAAACAGGCAGACAAGTTATTAGGAAAAAAATACACAAAAAACTCATGCTTTTAGTTTCACAATTTCATGTTGGACAACTGTAAAGATTGGATTGGACACATCATGAGGACATGTCTGACAGAAAGAATACCAGGGATCTTTCATGTGAATACTACACGATGTAGCAATAAGGCAAATAAGTCAAATAATTAAACGGTCTCTGAGTGTATGGTTCTTGAAACTCACCTCTCCCATTTCTTGTCTCAATTGCTCAAATTCCTGTTTCTCCATTTCCAGCTTAAGTTTCCGTTCCTCCTCTGTTCTTCGTCTTTCTTCTTCCATTTTTTGTCTTAATAGTTCTTCAAAATTAATTTCCAGTTTTCCAGGTGTAAGAGATTCTTGTGAATTGTTTTATATATCTCAGGGGGATCATCATCTAAAGCCTATGAAACAATTCTTTTATCACTTTTGCCAGAATTAAGCATACTACAAAAGGTACTATTTCTTGCAGAAACAACATTTCCTGAATAAAAGTGTTTCGCATTGAACTAAAACTCAAAAGATGACAAACTACTTTCAAAAGTACAGCACAATAAATGAGGAAGGAATTATTTACAAAGGTGAGACGGACATTCTGTGCAAAGGAAATGGTAAATGGTAACTGCCAATGAGCAGAAAGGATTTCTGTTTATTTTACTTAGGCTATGAGTGATTTGAATTAGACATTTATATTTTATTAATCTGACAGGATTCTAACTGAATAAAAACATCTATTCTGAGGACTATAATTAGAACTTTTCCCCTGCGTGGTCTTGTTTGAATGAACTCTATCAGGACAGGAGCTCTTTAATTCTAAGTAAATACTAGCCCTTAGATATTAGTAATAATACCAGTAAAAAGGTAATAATACTAGAGATAATGCTCAGAACTTCTAGGTACCGTTACACATACTGAGTGAACTCCCGTAACCTCATAAAGTAGCTTCTTACTAGTACCTTCACTTTACAGATGAAGAAACAGACTAACTGGAAAGCAACTTGTCTAGAGTCAACACGAATGCTAAGTAACAAAGCTGGAATTCAAACTTCGAAATATTCCTAATAAGGAAGGCAGGTGTTTCTGATATGAACGTATCGGTGGGTGATTAGCGAAAGAAATATTTCGGATATATGTGTGTCAAGCTTATCCAGGAGAAGGAAAACCCATGTTATTACCGCAGAAGTAAAAAACATTGCGAGAGCGCCGTCCACATGTTCCTGCTTGCTCGGAAATTGTTTATACCATAGTCACTTTACAAACATTAAGATACAGAAACATAGGAAAGCAGTGTAATGTAGAGATAGTGAAGTTAGGTGTTAATATCCAAAGATTGTGGGTATGAGTCTGGTCAATTCTTACATGCTAAGGAGGATGAAAATTGAAAGGAAAAAATGGGGGAAGGATAGAGGCATCAGAGAACAGAAAGGAAGGAGAGAAAGAATAGGGAAATCCTGTTTGTTACTCACTTCTGGAAAACATGCCTTCCAAAGAAGGAAGATGCTACTAAATCCTTTATAGCAGAATGACATTTCAATATTGATTTTTTGTTTGGGAGAGAACGTGCACATGGTGTATGCATGCCAGAGAACAGTGTTAGGACGTGGGTCCCTCCTCCACCCCGGGGGCTCTGGGGACTGAACTCAGATCACCAGGCTTGTGAGCATCTTTACTCTCCGTTATCTCGCCGATCCCAGGCATTTTAATCAACATTAAATTCTAAGAAAACATTTTTGACAGAGTGGTGTTATTCCACTTTAAAACTTATTTTCCCTTTTCTTCCTTGGCACAAATTGTGAGCATTGCTCAAAGTCTCATAATTTCATTGACATCCTAGAAAAGCTGTATCGTTGGTCCAGGGAGAGACCTCAGTAAGTGCTTGCCTTGGACATGTGAAAACCCGAGTTCCATCCCAGTGACTCATAAGACACCAGGCACGGGAGTTTGGACCTATAATCCCAGGGCTGCTGCAGCCGCCCGGCCGGTCTGTCTGAATTGGTGAGCTCCACGCTCAGAAAGGCGATGGTGCTCCGAGCATGACACGCACGGCTGTCTACCGTCCTCACAGGCACACACACATGCATGCTCACAGGTGCGTGCACACACGCACACACACACACACACAGCTTGAGGGCATTCCTGAAGCCGACATGGTTATTCACTGGTCCCCTCCCCCTGTGTGCACAGACACACATGCACACAGCTGGATGGTGATCCTGATGTAAATGTGTATTACTCACCGGTCCCACCATGTGTACACACACACACTCGCGCGCAACATGTGCGCACACTCTCATGCACACACACATGCACACGCATGCACGCACATGCACGCACACGCATAGCTGAGCCCCACAGCATGTGGACAGGTCCGTCTTACCATGCTTCTCCGTGCTTGAGCAAATGCCTTCTTCTCTTCCTCTATCCTCCTCCTGGCTTCTTCTTCAGCTCTTCTTTGTGCATCTTCTCTTCTTTGCCTCTCCAGTTCCTCAAAGCTGAGTTTGAGCTTTCCCGGGCGGAACGCTTTAAAAATGCTTTCTGTGTCGTGATTTTCTTCCTCATCATTTACCTAACCAGAGAAACAATTCATTACTAAGAACCACTGTCATGGGCTGGAGAGATGACTCAAGGGTTAAGACTCTGCCTCTGCAGAGTTCGGATTTCAGGTCCCACATAAAAACACCAGGAGGAAATGGCGTCAGCCTGTGCTTCTGACCCAAAGTCTCCTTTGGTCCTCTACAGGGACACACAGTGTCTTCTGATACACACACACACACACACGCACATGCAAAATAAAGTTTTTTTAAAGCACTTACGTTACTAGGACAGGAGTGAATTATCAGTGAAAAGGCCCAGAATAAGCTGCTTTTTTAAAAAAAATTCTTCTTTAAAAAATATTTTTAATCACTTGAGTGGAGAGACAGAGACAGAAATGAGAGAGAGAAAGAGAGCGAGACACACTGAGAGGGAGAGACATACTGACAGACAGACGACAGACATGTGCGCAATAGCGCATGGGTAGAAGACAAGGACGACTCGACAGTCTCCGTCACTGCGTGGGCTCCAGGGCTAGAAGTCAGGCCTCCGGGTTTGTGAGCAGATGTCCCCCTGTTGCGCTGTCTCCAGCCTGTCATTTCTTATATGATGCAGTATTCAAATTTAGACTATTCCAAATAAATCTGTAACAAGTGACCTTCTCATTCAAGATTTTAAGTATTAAAAGAAGGTCAATATTTTGGGGCTGGAGAGGTGGCTCAGGGGTTCAGCCTCTGCCTTGCAGGCAGAGGGTCCTGAGTTCGGATCCTAGACCCCACGTATAGACGCCAGGCGGGAACGGGGGCGGCCTGCGTTTCTGGTCCTGGTAGGGCGGAGCCTGTGAATCCCCAGGCAGAGTAAACAAGAAGGAGGTGGAGGCGTCCATGGTGGTTCTCGAATTCGTCCGTGGTTCTACACACACACACACACACATGCATATACACACACATACCCACACACACATACACACGCGCACACAGGTACAATTGAATAAATAAATAAATAAGTAAAATAAAAATAAAAAGATTTAAAAAAAAGAAGGTCTGTATTTTAAGGGGAGGGGGTCATGCTGAACATTAGTTTTCTAATCAAAGTTGTGTAAACTTGAACTTCAGGTACGCTGTACCGAGTTTTGGTAGTAAGATGATGTCATTTGGGTAATATATATAAACTTACTATAAACTATGTAGTTTTCCTTATAGTAGTAACATAAAAGATTATTACTGGAATTACTTTATGTAAAATTCAAATCTCATGATTTATTAATGTCATTTAAATTTTAGTTGAAGTGTATTTTTTGATTTACCGCAATTTTACTAGGTTGGTCACTAGTGATATCTAAAAACTTCAGTTATCAAAAGAAATAACACTTTAAATAAATGTCTAGAAAATTAAAATTTTAAGACATAATTGTTAGAATGTCATTAATGAAAGCTGACCAAGAAGCTGTAGTAACTAAAAATTTATGATTGTCCCACATTTAAATTCTAAAGCTGAGACTTGGAATTGCATTTCCTTTTGTAGTAGTGAGGATTGATCTTAGGGCTTTGAGCTCCAGGCACGTGCTCTGCCACTAAGCAGTCTTATATCTAAGTTCCCGGCTAACCTGTACTACACAGCAAAAAAGCAAAGGTCCCCTATGGAGAAAGATCCCCCTGGGTTTATGATAAGCCTAGAGCTGGCAGAGCCACGGTGGGAGAGGACTGTGCTCCACGGTGGGAGAGGACTGTGCTCCCTGGAGTGTGCTCCACGGTGGGGGCGGCGCCGCCTACCATTTGCCGCCTTGCTTCTTCAAACGCACGCTTCTCTTCCTCCAGACGCTGTCTGGCCTCCTCTTCCGCTTGCTTCTTTCGGTTTTCTTGTCTTTGTCGCTCCAGTTCTTCAAAAGTTAATTTCAATTTTCCAGGAAAAAGTGATTCTTTTTTTGCTTCGCCTTCCATTTCCTCGTCCTGTGGAAACAGACCTGTCAGCCAGAAAGTCAAGGCTGCCGACTAAAGGGTCTTTCTTTCCCCCAGGACCATTACCATGACGGAAGAAAGGCACTTGGCTTCCTTGAGAGACCTCCGCTCTTCGTATCTCATTCTTTTATCTTCTTCATAATTAATCCTTTCATTTTCTTCTCGTTCTTTCTCTAGGTCCTCAAAATTTTTTACTTTTCCAGATGTTTTGTGTGATTTGACAGGTACCACTGTGATAAGCAACGAGTCATCTCCGTCCTGTTTTTAAGAAAGATAATTAGTATATGTTGTCTTAGTGAAACCAAAGCGATGGGTACTGCCATAACTGGTGATTTTTATTGCATTGTTGTCAAGTTTATAAAAAAGAAACTTTTTTTTACCAATTACTATTAAATTATCTTTCTCTGAATTCATTATGCCTTGTTAGTTCTTTTACTGAAATTCACTAATGAGAAGTTCAAGAAGCATTCTACCTTTCGAAAGAAGGAATTAATATACCTGATTAAATAACGAAACTAGTAACACTGCCTGGATTTAGCAATCGATACACAAATTCCACAGACGGTAATTAATATATGTGAGTGCACTTGGAACCAATTTGATGATGGCTATGTTCAGCTCAAACATACAAAAAAAGTTCTCCATGGTTTTTCTGTCCAAGTTTTTCAGTATTTAATAAAACTAGCACTTAATGAGAAAATCATTGAATATTCAAGTGATTCACTAAACACTTACAGTATAGTTAAAACTCCATAGCATCTTATCCTATTAAGATACTGAAAATGTATTGTTTTAAAATTGATTTTAGTTTGTTTTAGTACCCAGTTTATTGTTGCCTTTTCCCCCCAAACAAAGAAAAGTTATAGGCATTTTTCCAATTTATGTTGCTGTAATTTTAGGCACACCATCAAATTGCTTTTTAATTTCGTTAGATTTAAAAAGGAAGCTAAGATTTTCGTGGTTATTGGACATCGCGTCATGGTAAAGCCCACTGCAGTCTTTGCTAGTATGTGAGAACAGAGCATAGCTGGTCAGGGAAACTGAGGAATCTGTGAGAAGCGTTAGCGCTGCGTGTATCAAAGGTTAGTTCAGGAAGTGTACACTGGAAGGTGCGAAAGTGTAATCTTGCTGTCACAGCACATTCTTGTCTTTTTGTTACTGTGATACTTGTAATAAAAGATTAGCCCTTCTTAGTGTTTCTTCAATTACAAAGTAATTTGTGAATCAGAAACTTTTGGGTGAATGTTTCATTAAAGGAAATGTCTGTTTACCTCTGATGCTGAATCAGTTCCCGTGTTGCTTATGTCCTCAATCTATTGAATGAGAATGTCAGAGTGTTACATTACGTTGGCTTGGCGCTTGGTGCCTTTACACATGCAGCTGAAAAGTAATTTAGCTGTGGTTTCTGGTAAAAATTTCAATTTCATAGCTCTTGAAAGATTTTGTTGCTCGGAATTAGCCAATGTCCTTTTAAATGGAGTTAAACTTTATATTAATTTTTACTTTTTGATATTGACATCAACAAGCAGGGATCAGCATATCATGAAAAAAATTAAGATAAAGCCTACCTTTGTATGTCAGGAACTTGACCTGACTATGTGCTTACAAGGAAAAGGATTTAGAAGCATTAAGCGAGATACCCAGAAACCCTCCTCTATCCTCTAACCCTTCTCCAGCGAAAGGAAACTCTGTCATAAGCAGCCAAATCAATGTGATTCTATCTACAGAAAGACAAAGGTAAAATAAGCTAAAGACATATGGCTAGCTCAGAAGGGAAAAAACCTTTGGTTGTTCTGAGGTTTTCTCCCAATCTTGACAGATCAAAGTTGGGAATGGCTCTCCTTTAAAAATCGGGGCCTAATTTGGCCACTGGTCTGAAGAAACGTTAGGTCAGCGTGATCTTAGCAGAGTGCTAAAAGAAAACGGGAGATTTTAAGAATGCGTTCGCGCTCGGGCTGGAGAGGTGGCTCAGGGGTTAAGCCTCCGCCTTGCAGGCGGAAGGTCCCGAGTTCGGATCCCAGATCCCACGTATAGATGCCAGACGGAAGCGGGGGCGGCCTGCGCTTCTGGTCCTGGTAGGGCGGAGCCTGTGAATCCCGGGGCAGAAGGAGGTGGAGGCGTCCATGGTGGTTCGCGAATTCGTCCGTGGTTCTACACACACACACACACACACACACACAGAGATACACGCGCGCACATACACAGTTGAATAAATAATAATAATAATAATAAAAAGAAAAGTTTAAAAAAAAAAAAAAAAAAAAAAAAGAATGCGTTCGCGCTCTCCCCTGAAAAAAAAAAAAAGAATGCGAAATCGGACTTCTCAGGAAAAGCAAACAGAAGCAGCAAAAAAATAACTGTCGCATGCTGACAATACAGAGCGGGCATGATGGCTGGTGAAGGCGGCTGGTGTCGGCGGCTGGTGTGCGCCTATGACCACGCCCTTGGGAGGCCAAGGCGAGATCACCTGGATAAGGCCACCTGGGCTACAAAGCCAGATGTTGCCATCTACCCAAGAGCCCTGCCAAGCACCACACTCAAAACATAAAAATGGTTTATTGTTTAAATTTGTTTGTGGAGCCAGCAAGACTTGACGTATTTCCTTAGGCAATGAAGGGAGCGTCTACTGTCCTGTGGCCAGGTGTGTGCGCTACCATCTGGGCTTCATGCCTGCGCTCTGCTGGAAAGGAAATAATACATTTTACTCAGAAACCTAATTTCCTAGAATCAATTACTTTGAACATATTCCATTTTAAATTTTTTATTATTTATTATTTATTCAATTGTGCGTGTATGCATGTGTGCGCGTGTGTATGTGTGTGTGTGTAGAACCACGGACGAATTCAGGAACCACCATGGACACCTCCACCTCCTCCTTGTTTACTTCGCCCTACCATGACCAGAAACGCAGGCCGCCCCCGCTTCCGCCCGGCGTCTACGTATGGGGTCTAGGATCCGAACTCAGGACCTTCCGCCTGCAAGGCAGAGGCTTAACCCTTGAGCCGCCTCTCCAGCCCTTGAATATATTCTATTTTTAAAAACCTTATATTTTAATATTTATCCTTAAGGGCTTTTATTCCTAATAATTTTATACATTCAAGATAATTTCTTTTGTCCAGAATAATTTGTTGTTTTGTAAATAGTTGAAGTTTTATTGAATGATTCATCATACTAAGAAAAATGTCACAAACCATTAAAAGTAATTACAGAATAAAAAAAGCTGACCATTCCTGTATAAAACACATTGATTTCTCAATAAAAAGAGCCAGGAGATGTGGGAAGAAGCTAAACACTAAGGTATAGAAAGTGCACATTAAAATTACCGACCTCAGCTTGCTTCTCCCTGCTATTGTGGTTTATGGATCTGAATGTGATATGGTATATTGTATTTGAAGCTCTTTTTGCTTGTTTGTTTGTGCTTGGTGGTTTGTTATTGTTATTTGCTCTTTATGTTCATTTTAAACCATTACAAACATCAAACGATAAGACCAGTATATTTTTCTAACAAACATGGACGGGTGCGTCTGGATGGGGCTATGATGTCGGCACATTGAGAAAACAGGGGGCTCTTACGCCACCGTGAAGAACTGTTCTCAGCTCTTTCTTGTGCACCCCCCATCCACTTCCTTTCCTTTCCTTTTCAAGATCTCTTTCCTCACCTTTAGCTTCTTTGGTTGAAGTGAACGGATTTCATGTTTCCTGTCAGAATATTGTCAGAGATGGCCAGATTAGACACCAAATCAATGTTTTAGCAAAATTTTTATTGGATTTGGACACTAGTACTCAGTACACAGAATACATCCATAAGTTCTTAGAAAGATCCTAGACTCTTAAGGAGCTGGAAATTAATCTTGGTGGTCACATTACCCTCGATTCAGGACTCTCCCGTATTATATATGCAGGTGGACTGTGTCTACAAGAATTAAGACTTCTTGACCACCAGACAGGCACTCCTTATACCCAAGGATACACTGTTAGATTGAATTTGAGTGGCAAATGCACTTTAATGTTAAAATGAGATTTTATGTATTTATAGGATGAAATTACTAACATTGCTCTATACACAACCTTAATTTAACTCATCATATTCTGCAGAACACCACGTAGTCTACAGATTGTAGTTCCTTCTCACTTAGCTATGTCCGATTAATTATGTGTCCGCATACTGGTGTATTTGTGACTTGATACATGTATCAAATTTGATTGTAATTGTATGCATCTCTGTATGGTATCATTTATGGTTCTCACTTTGTAAGGCCATTTCTTTGTGACGCTTCAGTGCCAAGTGAAGGGTCCTTTTCAGTGATCAGAAGCACACGGCCTCCTTCCCTCAAAGAGGTACAAAGGAATCAGCATAGGAGACTCTCATTTTAATAACTAATCTGGCATAGAGCCTCATTTGCCATCAAAAATGGATGTTCATATCAGGAAAAGGTTATCTGCAAAGTCCAGGTTAATGAATTTCTGGGCAAACATGGGATAGGCTGTCTGTCCATCACTTTTAAAAAGTAGCGGAAGCTGCAGCAGCACGGCACATGCACGTAAGGCGTCAGGCGCACACTGCTGTAAAAGCCGGCTGCAGGTATGGCTATTAAAAAGCGGAATGTGGTTTGGTGCTTATGAGCAATTTGTGTGCGAAAATGCCCTTTATTCCTATAAAATTCTCAAACAAGCCAAGAAAAATGAGGATCGTAGCAGTGGAAGGACATAGACAGATGATAAGATCTAGAACAGATTCCACCTTAAACATTCTGTCCTCCTGTTCTGGACAGCTGATATTGCATTTTTAACCTAATATCTTTAGGTTAGCGTTTATATTGTATTAAATGTTTTAATTATGCAACATATTGATTAGTTTTCATTTGCATAGTTAGCTTCAGAGACTAATTCCAGTTTAATAGCGAGTGTATACCTGCTCCGCTCTTTTTGCTAATTCGCGCTGTATTTTCCTCTTTTCTAACATATCCTGCTCAATCCTGCGTTTTCTTTCCTCCTCCGTTCTCTTCCTTTGTTCCTCTTGTCTTTGTTTCTCCATTTCAGCAAATTTACCTTTAACCGTTCCTAAGAATACATGAAGAATATTTGACACTTTTTCCTTTTGAGATTTCATTTCCCACAGACCCTTCAAGGTTCTTACCTGTCAGCTTTGGGACAAAAGCTTTTTCCACCTTACTAGATGTCTCCTCTTCATCCTCTGAAGCAAGCATCTCTTTAATCTAGATAGTCAAACAAATCAGTGTGAACTCGTGTCCCCGAGTTAGACTAAATCAGATTATTGCAGTCCTTTATCTGCTGGGGGCTCCTAGTAGGACTCCCTGATGGATCCTGGGGGAGGGGGTCACGTAGGCTATGTTTTTTTCTTATATGTTCATGTAGGAAAAACATAATTCACAGGTCTTTGTCATCTGATAAAGTGTCTGACCTACAAGTTAGAAACATGAGTCTAAGAAGAACAAATGATTATAAAATAGGAAAATTATCAAATATATTGTAACGAGATCTATTTAAAATGCATGAATTTTCCATTTAATATTTTTGGGTCACGGTGGATTGTGGGCAATTGAGACAGCGACAAAGTGAGATAGAAGACTGTCCTGTGTGCTGAGATTAAATGTGCCCGTGACATAGACAAGCTAATCACAGCTTAGATGAAATGCTAATGTGAATAACAAGTGAAATGGAGAAAACTAATATTTGCAGAAGAATAAAATGAATAAAAATGAAACGACCTCCTGCTTCCTTCTGTTCCATTCTCTCTCTCTAATGAACTGCTCTGTTCTTCTTTGCTTCTCGTCTCTAGACCGCCTTTGGTTTCGTTCCTCCCTGGCTTTCTGCGTGGCTTCGAACTTCTCCTTTACATCTCCCTTGCCGAGTTTTGGCACATAGGATTTAGGGACAGGTTTAGATGAAGAAAGCAGAATCTTCATTAGAAGAAAAGAAAGAAAGAAAGAAAGAAAGAAAAAGAAAAGAAGGAAGGAAGAAGTTAGGCAAAGATCGGAATAAGCCGCATAAGAATACTTACTGAAGCAGAAAACAGAAATGAATTTGAAACCTTTATCTGGACCATCCCAGCCCGGTTAGCCACTCCCCAGAGCCTAAATTGAAAAATGCTGCTACAGAAAATACAGCAGAAGTTTTGTTAATATAAACTCCATCTTGACCAAAGAGAAGCCCCATTTGGAGGGTAATGTCTCCCTGGAGCTGAAGGCCAGATAGAGAAAAATGAAACAAATAGTTTGTTTTCCCGCTTCATGACTGGAGATTAAGTTTGAAGGCTAGGATGGCTCAGCAGATAACGTATCTACTTGCAAACCCGCTGCCTGGGTTCAATCTCTGGACGCCCCCGTAGCAGACAGAGCCGACCTGTGAATATGGTCCTGTGCTTTCCATGTGCGGATCTGCAGGTGTGAGCCTGCGCTCGCTCTCTCTGTCTCTCTCTCTCTCTCTCTCTTTCTCTCCCATTAATAGATAAAATATAAAAAGAGAAAGCAGAAGGATTTCCCTCTATTCTCAAACCACAGATATTTCTGCCTTTTCCAGAAGTAGTTGGTTTCTAGGAGTTTTCGTATCAGAACAGCACATCGGCCCAGGGTCACTCACTGCGTGTTGAGCACAGATGTGCTTCATCCACCACGTGCCACTGCTGCTTAAGAGTTTGCAAGTTTGTAATTTGGGGATGTCAGCAATTGCGCTATCATAACTACAGCCAAGAGCCAGGGGAAAAAAGAGCCAAGAGAACTCTTGCAGCAGTTTCTGGGAGAAGGAGCTAGAAGGACCCTCACTTGAGAGTGAACAATCGCTTTTCCCCAGTATAGGCCGAGGCGCATTTCTTTTTCATTTTGAAAGAGCAATTTCTAAGATTTAGTGAGATGTTTAGAATTCTACACAAGGCGCCATTATCCACTTCCTGACCACTCACAAATTCAGTGATCTCTCTTCTTAAAGGCCAAATGGAAATACTGTCTCTCTCCTTGCTTGTCATCTTGATGTTGATTATAAACTCCCGAACATGACCTGCCACTGAGGGCCTTTTCAACAGTCCTGCAATCAACAGTCTTACATTTCTTCTCTGTCTCACTCACACACACACACACACACACACACACACACACACACACACACACGGTTTTTGACACTTACCTCTGCTTTTTGTGAAATATCATTCATATTTGCTTTGCGTGGTTTGGGATTGATGAAGCTTTATATATGTTCGTACCTATAAAAATTCATATTTTGTAAGAATTTTAGTGACCTTACTTTTTATAGATTGCATATATTTATAAATAAAAGCAGTGTATATAGGTCTTCTCTGAGAATGCAAATAAGTGAGTGTGGTAATCTTCAGCTCTTTTCCCAAGACTCGGAGTACAGCAAATACTAGTAGCCCAGAACACGCTGATGGATGCGTGAGGCGCACCCGTCGCTCCCCTGCTTACTCCGCAGGCGCAGAGTCCGGGAGGCGCCCCGTGCTCAGCTCTTTCCCCCATCCTGGCTGTAAGAACTTTCTGTGCTCTCCGATTGCACCGCTTTTGTCCCGTGTGACCGCAGCTTCTTCCACAAGTGCCACACATCGTGACTAATACCTTCTCTTAAACGTGACCCGTCATCAGCTTGAAAGTCCCCCTTCTGTGCCCATTATCTCGGGCTAAGCTGGTAGCAGGCTAGTCACCCACTTTCCTGGGTGATCGGCTGGCACGGTACGTCATTCCCTATCCATTTACCTTCAGCCTGTTTCCTGTGTAAGTATAAAGTGCAGGTATCAGACATCGCATAGCATGGCGTAGCAGAGCATAGCAGAGCATAACATAGCATTTGATTTCCTCTGTAACTACAAAGTACAGCTCTTAGACACAGCATAGGATAACAGAGCATTGATTTCCTGTGTATAAAGTACAGCTCTGAGACACAGCATAGCACATCACTGATTTCCTGTGCATCTGTGAAGTACAGCTTCTAGACACGGCGCAGCCCATCATCTGACCTTGCTTTTACAACATTTGACCCCAGCGGTACAGAGACAGCTCGGTGGATGATGTGGGGCTGCACAAGCGTAAGGGCCTGGGTCCAGAGCCTCAGCACCACGTAAGCACCTGGCAAGGCCGCATTCAGCTGTAATCTCAGCACTGGGCCTCTGGCAGAGCGGAAGACCACGGGCGGGCCGGCAGCACGCTCAGCCCAAGGAGTCAAGGTCCAGGTTTGGTGAAGTAAGGCAGAGCGTGGGAGCAAGACACCTGGCAACCTCCTGTCGCCTACACACACACACGCGCACACACACACACACACACACACGGCACATACATTGGAGCACACGCACACACACTACATGTGCACACACACATGCATACACAGACGCACATCACGCATATCCCTATACACACACACCACACACACCTGACTATCTTGGCACGGCTGGCACACGTCGTTACTCCCAGAACGCAGGAGGTAGAGATGGAAGGATCCTGAGTTCTAGGCTGGCTCTGCTCACAGCAAGTCAGGTCAGGCTGGTCACACGAGACCTTGTCTCGAAATAACAGACCAAAAAAGTCTATTTCTTTTGCTTATTTTGTTAGAGAGAGAAATGAGCACCACACACGTGTGGGTGTCAGGGGGTGACTTTCAGAAACTGGGTTTCTGTCTCCTTCCTTCACGTGCGCTGCACACAGAGCTGCCAGGTGAAATGAAGGCCTTCGCATGCTCGGCCATCCCATTAATTCACTAATGTTCAGTGTAAACGTTGACGTGAACCCGGTTACTTACTAAGATGGGATCTCACTTGCCAGACTGGTCCCAGACTCCTCAAAGGGGGCTGCGTTCGCATCTCTCACACTCAGCTCTTATTTTTCAGACGGTTTCTTAGAGCCACTTAGACGGCCGAGTGCAAGCGGCAGGTATTGCCCCCCCCCCCGTGCCCACCCCTCACCACAGCCAAGTTGCCACTGTCACAACGGGCATGTGAACGCGTGGCTCACATCAGCCTTCACTGCTGCACGCTCCGAGCATGACAAGTGCCACCCGAACTGTCACTCTGAGCGGCTTCGCTGCTCTAAACATCCCGGCTCCACCTACGCACCCCTCCCTCCCTCGCAGCAACGCGCGATCCGCTCACTCGCTCTGTAGTTTTGCTTTTTCACAGCCTTGCAGCTAGTACTAGGTGCCCTTGGTAGATTAGTGGTTGATCTCAGCAGCTCCTCCTGCTCTTATTTTTCTCCTCTTCATCTACCTCTTCCTCCTCTTCTTCCTCCTCCTCTGCATCTTTCTCCTTTTGTGCTGGGATCCAACCAGCTCTCTCGTGTGTCAAGCCTATGTTCTCCTACTGAAATGTACCGAGCAAGACCCCTCGGATCTGCTTCTGTCGCTCACTTAAACTCGCTAGTTTCATTTGTGTGAAGGACGTAAACTCCGCATGTGGGTCGCTTTTTTGTTTTTTTTCTTGCATGTGGCTGTCCAGTGGAGCTGGTCTTGTCTGCTGCAAAGACTGGATTCCGAGGGCCTCTCGGTGCCGCCTCTGGTTAATGCTGTTGGCTCCCGTGCCCCACACTGCACAAAGCCGCTGCGTGAGAAGACTGCGTGAGAAACCCAGAGATAAGCGCCCAGTGGGTTTTAAGCTGCGCATCCTGCAGTCCACTCTGCTGGGCGTGTGCTTCGTGTCCACTTGCTCATCAGAAGCTGACTGGGCTATCTCGGCAATGTTAAGCGACACTGATGGCAGCGCTTCCAGCCACCAGGCCTGTTGGGCTCAGCCTCGCGCCATCATCACTAGAAGAAACGCTGCAGTGCAGTGTCCCAGGGCCGCGTCCTCGTAGCTTGTCCGTCACAGCCAGCCTCTTCCTGTACTTGACTTCGACAGGTTGCTACAGGCGCATAAGAACAGGAAGGGCAGTTACAGTGTTGGTCTGTGCTGAGCTTCCCCCGCTGGTCCCCGAGCACCTGCAGGGGTCTCAGGCTCAGGGGTCTTCTAGCTTTGCTCTCCTTCAGCACCCATCATTCTGGACCTTCTCCCATGCCTGCATCCGCTGGTCAGTGCCCACAAAACAACTTGCTAGGATTTTTACTGATATTACATTGCATCTGTAGATAGGTGTAGGAGGGACTGAAAATGTAACAATACTGAGTCTTTTGATCCATAAACATAGTATCTCTCTCCACTTCCATATGAATTCTATAATTTATCTCAGAAATATTTTATATTTCCCAATGGATGTGAGTACCACCCCTTTGGCCAGACGTATCCACAAGCTCCTATTTGAGGCCCCTGTGAAGGTCAGTGTTGGTAACACTTTATCTTGAGGAGGCTGGAGGTCCGAGGTCAGATGGGGCACGGCGCAGTTTCCGGTGATCAGGGCAGCAGATGGCAGGCAGGTGTATCAGAGCTCAGACCCCAGGCAGGAGGCCAGACACTGCTTCAGAAGCGTTGCATGTTTTCAGAAACAACTTGCTTGGCCGGGCCGGGGGAGGCCTTGACGTCTCGCCCCCAGCACACACACAAATGCCATCTTCAACTGTAGCACTACTTTGTTCAGTTGTAACTGATGAAGCTTGTTGCTCAGACACATAAATACAATATCCATTCTGAGCTTACATCTTCCAAGCCTGCTGACGTAGTTCCACTCATTCTACTGGCTTTTCTTATGTTTACACAGATTTTCCACACATACAATAGTCACATCATTGGTGACGTTTTCCCCTCCTTCAGTCGGACACCTTTAAATGTGGTTAGATTTCTAGGAATATTTGACATACTTAGACATGTCAGTCTAACCTGTTTGTTTTTTTTAACTCTTTTATTTGGAAAGTTTAGGCAAATAACATTATAAACTATGAATATGAACTTCCATACATCCATAACCTGGATTCAACAGTGGTCAGCGTAATGTTTTAACAATGGAGTCTGTTTCATATTTTTTCTGTAATATGCATTTCAGCACAACACATTTACAAATGCTTTTAGAGATGCCATAGGTCACAGTCCCCCCCAAACCACATCTGCACTGATCTTCGGGTATTTGCCCCTCCCGGGGCCTTCATTCTCTCTGTAAGAGACTTTAAAGGGGCTACTCTTTGAAAGAAAGCTGTAAGCACTCATCTCAAGAAGCCGTTAGCAAAATAAGACAAAGTAAAATGTAAGAGACGAAAAACAACACATTAAAGGAAATAGCTAGCGCCTCTACACTTACATGACAGACAAGGATGGAAACAAGTAATTTAATATGGAATAGGTGCCACTACAGCAGTAGTTTCCACCTACTTTATAAATCCAGACCTGATGAGGAAGGTAGAGCTGAGAGTGAGAAAAGATGGAGATTAATCAAGCATTAATTCAGGAAATGCTTACTGAACACCTTGGTGCAATCTGTTAGTCCAGCCCAGTGCTAAACAGGACGAGCTATATATCCTCAGAGAACTCACTGAACTGGGATAGATACAGTTAGAAAGGATAGGATTCTATTTGAAGTTTAGAAAGTGTTTTCTGCAGGTAGCATGCAAATACATACACATACATGAGTAATAAGGTTCATATGTGAAAGGACATGAAGAGGGAATTTCAAAGACTGAATCCTCGGGGCTAAGTTTGGGTTAATTTTGAAAATCCAAGACAACCTTCGTTTACATGACTCTATTATCTATCTTCATGTGTGTGTGCATGGGATGAATGTGTAGTTTGCGTGTGGGCGGGTGTATGTGTGTGGGTGGGTGTACGTGTGTGAAGCTGTATGAACAAGAAGGCCCCAAGGCTGATGTTAGGAACCATCCTCATCCTCAATTGCTCTTAGTGTTGTACACCTTAGTTCACTTAGTGTTGTGCACCTTAGTGTTGTGAGCCTGGGATGCCAATGAAGCCCAGAGCACACATTGGGGCCAGTCTCGCTGCCAGCTTGCTCTGGGGATTCCCAAGTTCCGCCTTCTAGGACTTGAATGACAGGCAGGCCGCCACACCTACCCAGCATTTTTATACGGGGTCTAGGGTTGTTCCTTTTGTTTGCAAAGCAAAGGCTGTGTCCCCTGGGCCAGCTCCCTAGCCCCAGCCATCTATCTACCAGCTATTCTATCATCTATTTGTCATCTATCTGTCTATCTGCGTATGTAATTTCCACCAATGCCTAGTGGAAATGAAAACAGAAAATGTTCACGCCCATACTAATTCATTTAAATAACAATTATTACCACCATAAAACACTCTGAAAAATAACTTCAATATCCCAAATAAAATAATATGGAAATGGGAACTGTTTTACATTTCTTAAAATCTTTTCTATGCCAGGCTTAATTAAAGAGAAATATATCCTCATAACTGCTTCTACACAGGATGTAGTTGCTGTCTTCACTGAAGTCTTTAGAGAGCACCTGACCTTGCAGACACGCGGCTGGAGAAGGAAGGGTTCCTAACGTGTACCGGGGCTCCACGAGGCTGCTTAGACCACATTTGGAGATTTGTTGATGCTCAGAAAAAATTCTATTAAATGTCACCATTCCATTACTGTACATTTATGCGTGTGTATGTTCATGTGTGGGAGGGACACGTCCATACATGTGTGGCTGGAGGCATGTGCACACATATGCACTGGTGGCTGCAGGCACGTGCACGCATGCATACGTGTGGCTGGAGGCGCGCACACGCATGCGCACAGAGCTGACTGGAAGTCTTCAGCCGCTGACCACGTCATTTATCCAGGCGTCTCTGGCGGGGCCTGGTGAACCTGTGGCCAGCCGGCCTGACCTCGATGCCAGGATCGCAGGCAGCAGCCTGCTCGGCAGCCTTTTTGTGTGTTCTGGGGCCCAAATGCCAAGCCGCCACCCTTGACAGCCCCACTCGCTGTGCCTTGCAGTGCTGGGTGCAAGCTGCTTTAACCTAATTTCTCTACTCAGTAACTGGATGCCAAAGGATTTTATGTCTATTGCAGAAAACTTTCTAAATCTAGCTAGTGTTAAGGTGATTTGTCTCCTCTCTGAACAGGCAGGTGCGGTATCCCTGGCAACCTTAAAGAGGCCGCAGCACCATCACACTTCTGCCCTGTGGCACGTTCCCAGGGGGATTCAGACAAGTTGGTTGAATCGCTATGGGAGTGTGGGTGGAAAGCGTGGCTCTTGGGGGGCTAAGGCAGGAGTGAGAGCCCGGGGCAGTCCTGCCTCAAAGGGTGGGAGGGGCAGGAGTGGTCTCCACAGTAGAGGGCTCCCCAAAGCGCAACAGGAGTATTTTCCACGGTAGAGTGCGCCCCACAAGTGGAACAGGCGTGCTCTCCACGGTAGAGTGCGCCCCACAAGCAGAGCAGGAGTGGTCTCCACAGTAGAGGGCTCCCCAACAGTGGGAGGTACTGACTTCAATCCGCAGCACCAAAGAGAGAATATTGGAGGTGTGGTTCTGATGGTAGATCTCCCAGCATGTGGGAGAGCCTGGGTTAACATGGGTGTGTGGGGGAGACAGAGGGAGACAGAGACATAAAACACTGACCACAGAACAAGACTCGATGTTTCTCAAAGAGTTTGGTCTTGGGAAAGGCTAAAAAGGGACTTCACGCATGTATCTATTCGCGCGGAATGAAGACAAGCACCGTCGCAGGCAGATGATTCGCGGCCACCCACGATTCGTCAGCCGTGGCAGATGAGGTCTCGAGAGGAGACCTAGTGGCCTGCGGCGCCCTGGGAATAAGAGAAGCAGCAGCTCTGGGGTCGGGTTCGGAGAAGCACATGGGTGACTGCTAACTGTGGTCGCCGTGGGCCGTGCTGGGGGGGCTCCAGGTTCGTGCAAAGGTTACAAAGAAGGTTCCTTGTCAATGGAACAGAACGACCGGCCAGACCTTGAGGAGTCACTGCACAGAAATGGGCGGGACCGACACCTTTCAGAACACGAGCACCGGGGGGCGGCCTGCTACAGCTCTGTGGACAAAGCGGGGCAGGCTGGGCCCACGCGAGCCTCCCAAAAGCCACGCTAAGAAAAAGTTCAGACGGGATCCTGTCGACCAGCGCGCAATGCTTCTCAACACAGGGTCTTTATGGTTAGCCCAGACTGACCTGAACCTCCAATCCTCCTGCCTCAGCCTCCCACGAACCCCTAGACTCACCCAAAACATTTCTAAAGCGTAGCACAGTAGGATCAGGTTTGTATTCCAGGAAGAGTGTATTCTGGAAAGAAAGAGCAAACGAGATCCTCGTAGCAGAAGGAGCGGAGCTGCTGGTGCTGGCACCAGGAGACCCAGGCAGGGAAGCCAGGGCGGGAGTTCAAGAGAGGCTAAGAAGAGGAACTGACCTGATACGGACTCAAGAAATGCTAAGCCCCCCTGTGAGCCAGGCACTGTCCTAGGCTGTGGGGCGTGAGAGACAAAGTTCCTGCAATTATGGAACGCCACTGTGGTGGGGGCTGTAAGACCCATTTGAGGGGAGATAATTAATGCTCTCGAGGAGGAAGCCAAGTCTCCAGGTAGAGCACAGGGTGACCACCGGCTACACTAGAGACCCCCAAGGTCTCCAGGTGGAGCACAGGTGACCACTGGCTCAGTCTAGAGACATGTTGAGTCAGAATCTTGAGCAGGTTTTATTCCTGGTGGACATTATGTTTGAGATCTAATCATGCTGGGAATTGTGTGCTCGTCTCCAAGAACTTCCATCCATGCAAAGCAGCACTACTCCTTCATGTATGAACATGAAGAAACGGGATCCCAGGGTGTCAGGGACTCATCCAAGTTACAGTTGTCGGGCGGCAGAAGCGGGAACCAGACCGAGGCTTCCCGGCTTTAAACGCTAGTGTGCTTGGTTCACGCTGCCTGCACTGTCGCCTGCGTGAGGCACGTCGAGCGTTGCATGCATGCGAGAAATGTGTGGGATAATGATGTGATGCTGACGTGCACTGCACAGTAGTTAGGAAACGGCTTCCAGAAGTTTTCAAAACCGCTGATACCTTAATGGCTGATAAGATGTTTCCAGAATAAAACAATTTCCAGGCTGAAGCTCTGAAGCTCACAGTAGTGAGATCCATTTTTAGGCGGCTGGGGATGGAGCGAAGCCCACTCATGAACTAAGCACGCGCTCTGCCACGGAGCTGCACCCCGCCGCCCCGAAATAGACCTCCTCCTCGACCTTCACTGGGCCTGGGTTTCACTTCTAACTTGAACTGGGTTTTCCTGCTTTTCTTTACATTTATTTTCCTATCTGTGTGTGGATGCACGCATGTTCCCACGGAGGGCAGAGGACGACGTGTGGAAGTCATTTCTCTCCTTCCATCGTGTGGCTCCGGGGTCGGACCCTCATCCTCTGACCCACCTGGACAGCCCGATGATTCTTCACTTTTTCAAGCACACAATCAAAACAATTAAGACGAGCAAATAATGCCATTTCCCCGTGTGGCTGAATTTCTGTCTCTGATTTCCCACCCTCAGAGAAGGTCCTGCGTTTGCAGTTGGTAACCGGCCACTCCTGCCTTTGTTGCCTCTCATCTGTCCTCCTCCCTTTACTCTGTGTGTCTCTCTCGGCCTCTCCACCTTTGTTCCTTTTCATTTTTTCCCCACAAATACATGGTTGTCTTAACTTCCTGATACAAATTATGACCCCAGTTAAGGTGCATCTCTGGTTCACTTTAGTTCACCCATCCTAGGGTGTAGAAAGCCCAGGTTCAGAACCGGGCCAGAGCCAAGTGGCAGAGCACATGGACATCCGAGGCCCTGGTCATCCTCAGCAGAAAGGACTCTGTTGGAAACTAAGCGACATACACGCTGAATTTTCTTTTCCACTCCGGACATTTCAATCTAATTTTTAAACAAACATATTTACTCAAAGGCATTCATCAGAACTCATGAGATGGCTTGCTAAACAGTGACACACATTAAAATTCATGGCAAATGTGCTATTGCTCATTATTATTTCTTTCACACTGAGTAATTACATTAAAAAGTATTGGTTTGAAGCTCTGTGGCACGTAACTGTCCCATTACGAAGCCAGTGGAGAGACCGTGAAAAAAGGCGGCAGTTGGCTAATCAGGAGGTTCATCTCCTCCCTCTAGGTCGTGAATGAACCAGCTGTAAAGTACGACAGCCTTCTGGAAAGATGTTTGGACTGCATGCACTGCATTCTCGGTCTTGCAGGCATGTATAACTTAAATTCTTTATCTAAACAATACTTTTCTTTCTTTTAGTATTTTTCCAGTCAACAGATTCCCTCCCCTCCCCCCACAAATGAAATATATCATTTCAGGCTATTTTGAATTCTCAGCAATCTAAATTCTCAATGAAACTCTTCCAAATACACATATTTAGTTTTCATTTTGTTCATGAATAAAATCCTAGCCTAAATACTTCATGTGAAATTTCAGGAAAAAATACCACTTGGAAACCTAGATAATGCTCTTGTGCTGATACTAAATATAGTTTTCTCAAGATGACATTCATTTCGACAGTGATCAGCCTTACATGTCAAGTTCTTAAAAATAGCACAGATTCCATTTTTAAGGTAATCAGGAAAATCGCTCTTCACTATATTTCACTTGAAAATAGATTTAAAAGTACAAATCGTCTATGCAGACTGGATTGCTTTGATAACTATCTTGAAGACCAGATTTCATTTTTTTCCCCCTGTAGTGTTGCTCAGTGCTCTCTAAATGAGCCGTTGTTATGGGTAAAATACAAGAGTCTTTAAATTATTCTTCAGAAGTCTCAGTTACAATGCAAAATATTAGTGTGGACTGAGGACCAGGCTGTGAGTTCAGCTAGGAAGGAGGCAAATGGATCACCGGCTCAGGTCCTGCCTGGGCTACACAGCGAGTCCAAGGCTGGCCTCACCTTACCATGACCCTGTCCCCGAGAATAGAGGCCTCAGCTGCAGAGTGCATGCCTGGCACCAGAAGGCCCCAGGTTCAAGTCTCAATGCTGGAATATATGTATCTCTTCAGAAACAGGTGCTGAGCTCACATAAAAAGACTCTTGTCACATGAAACAACCAAAGTTCATCTACACTAAGCGTAACCCCCAAAGTCTTTCCTTCTTTCGATTCATTATCACTCTTTCATACAAACACCCCTAAAGTCAAGAAGAATTTCAGAGGCATGCACTCTAAGTTTTCTCATGACAGTGGTTTAAGCCATTAAGAGGATGACACCAGGAGGAAAGCAAATGGTTCACTCAGTGCCATGTGCTGAGATACTATGAGTGCTTGTTTATCTAGTCACGTCCCCAAGGCACAGTTAATGCTGTGACTCTCTAGCCAGTGGACCCCATTCAATGAACTCATTAACAAATTTAGCTGATGAATGATGACACTATCGCTTTGGTCACAGCACTAATTTCTTTGGCTTCCTTTCTGGCTTCTCCAAGGACAGACATCGTGTTGGGGCAAGTACCCTTCTGCTATTTTTACCTTATCTCCCTCTCCCTCTCTCTCTCTCCCTCTCTCTCTCTCTCTCTCTCTCTCTCTCTCTCTCTCTCTCAACTTTCTGTTCACATTGTAGCTGTAATAAAAATAAAACGAATAACTCAAAATCGTTTAACAGTCAAGGAATCTCTTCGTCATTTTCTTACAAATGCCAGTGATTTTTTGCATTGGTGAAGCGTCTCATCTCCGAAAACGGTGTTTTAAAAATGCAAATACGTGCGAGCCTCTCAAAAGGCGACGACCTATTTCCCCCACCGTCCAGGGCGCCCACCGTCCAGCGCGCCCACCATGGGCCAAATGTTAATCGTCCCTGGGGCCCATCCCCGCAGGGACGGGAGAGGGGGACACGTGTCGGGGACAGCGGGAACTTCACCGCGATCCCGAGGGACGCCGGCGCGGGGGAGACAGGCACTGGGCTCGCGGGGAGCTCGGTCTGCGGCAGGAGCCCAGCCCCGGGCGCCGCCAAGCCAAGAGCCGGGCGGCCCCCAAGAGGGGAGCAGCCTCCCAGCCCGCGAGACTCGAGATCCCGGGGCCCAGCGCGGTTCTCCCGCCCGGTCCTCCACGGACACCGCCTCCTGCCGCTCCCCGCAGCACCCCGGCCCTCGTCCCGCAGCACCCCAGCCCTCCTCCTCGGGGAAACCTGGTCCTTCTCTCTTAGCGCCCAGCCCTCCTCCGCAGTGCACCCCTGTTCTCTCTCCGGTGTACCCCAGCCCTCCTCCGCGGGGCACCCCGGTCCTCGCCCCCGCGTACCCGATCCTCCTCCTTTAGCACCCAACCTTCCTCCGCGGGGCACCCCGGCCCTCCTTCCTTAGCCTCCTGGCCCTCGTCCCTCAGCACCCCGGTCCTCTCCCCCGAGCACCCCAGCCCTACCCAGGCAGCTGAGCTCAGCGCACGTCCTCCTCCTCGGGGCGCGGGGCGCGGTCTGAGCTCCGGCCGCCGCCGCCGTAGCCGCCCCGAGCCTCTGGCCGCCGCCGCGCGCCCCAGCAGCAAGTTTCCATAAAAGTCCTGGTGCGCAGCCTGCTCCCGCATTCCAGACGGGCCCGCGCCGGCTGCAGCTGTTCCAAAACACCAGGCCACTTCCCCAGCCCCCACCTCCCGGGCCGAGACGCCGAGGCTCCAGCAGGCCGGCGGGGCGGGGCGGGGGCGGCGGCGGGGGCTGCCCACCCTCCCACCACTGGCCCGCGGCTCGGCCTAGGTGCCCAGAGGCGACTCCCTCACCCCAGCCTGCCCCACCTCCCACAGGGTGGCAAGGAGCGAGTCTGCCTCCCGCCGGGAAAGGACCGATGCCAGGCTGGTCCACCACCAACCTCCTTGCATGTCGATGGCCCACTTCTTGGACCCCCTACCAGGTCTCACACGCGCGCACACACACACACACACACGCGCGCGCACGCACACGCACACACACACACACATACACACACACACACACACACACACCCCAGAAGCACCCAGGAAGATAAAGCAAGAACAAGGGTAACCACTTCTGACTTGGGGTACTGTGCTCGCGTCGTACTTGCAATGGGCTCCTAACTCTTAATCACAGCTGCTTCCTCTCACAGCCACACTATTTGCTTAGGATGGAAATTCTTTCAAGATAGGAAGCCATTAGTTTCTGGTTTGCAGAAAAGTTGAATGGAACTTCAGACGCAATGCACCTGAACAGATAAAGGGTGAGTAAGCGTGCCCTTTTCACCCCAGCCCACTGACCAGCCGGCCTTCTGAGATCCCTGAAATCACACAGACAGTGCAGCCTGTCCCCCACACCCTCTGTTAGAAGCCCCCTCAATGCCTTAGTTAATTCCAATACATTCCTTGGATCTTCATGTGTTTCTTCCTCTAAGAATTTTTCCCTTGAACCACAACGGGGGTCTATGTGGCTGCCTACCTCCCCTTTCTTACTGCATAAAGTCATAGCCATATCCTTATTTTAATTCACAAGATTAGAAATGGCCTAATTTTATATTTCTGTCCAATAGATTCATCAGATTATACAGAGCTTTCCATTTTCTCTATAAAATACCCCGAGCGGCTCACAGCATTGGATTCCCATTCTCCCACCATTTGGTCATTCATTCAGCAAATAGCTCCAGATACTGAGCTCAAAGTGCCAAGCCCCTCAGAGTGCCAAGCCCCCACTCTCGTGGACCAAAGCAGACAAGCAAATACAAGAACTGCTGTGGCACGTGTTGATATCCAGTGTGGATAAACTCAGAGCAGCGACGCAGAGCAGGCTGGGACAGACCAGAGCATGTGTTGTAATTTTAGAAAGTGGCTAAATAAAGCCCCCTGTGTAGCCCCCGAAGAAAGCGAGGCTGGAGAGGTGTTTCTTTCGCTTGAAACTCCAGATTTCAGAGCTTGGTGTGGGGTCAGCCTGGCTCTCCCTCCTCACTGCAGCAGCTCAAGGCTCACGGGGTGTGGAGAGAGAGGCTGAGTTCTCTCTCCTCCTCCCTGCCTCTGTCTCTCTCGCAGGTGTGCATGTATGTGTCATGCGTGTGTGCATGTGAATCTGGTATGCATGTGTGCAGAAGTGCATGTGGAGGTCAGACCCCGATAGCAACCAGCTCCTTTTAGACACAGTCTCTTACTGGCCTTAGCTCACCAGTTAGGCTAGACTGGGTGGGGAGCGAGCGGCAGAGGGACCCCCCCACCTCCCCATCCTTGCGTCTGCTTTGAGAGTGCTGAGGATGGAAGCGTGGTCCTTTTCCAGCACTTTCCCAGATGAGCTGTTTTTCCCGGCCTCGGCTCTAGGTCTTGAAAATCCATCACCTTAAGGGACGGAGCTCCCCACACAGCTGGCACTGGAGGTAAATGGTCTGGGGAAAGACCCAGAGGCCTGGCAGAGGAGGAGCGTATCTGACCTGCCTGGAAGAACAGGAGGCTGGTGGGGTGCAGAACAGAAGCCGGGGTGGGCAAAGGCTTGTACAGGACCCATCGGGTGCAGTGTGCTGTGGGTACTACGGACAGAAGACTGCCATCAGAGTGCGATTGGACACAGCCTGCTTGCAGCACGTTCGGATGGGCACTGGAAGAGGCAGGTAGACCACAGAGCACTCCACAGTCAGTCGCCAGGGGCAACGGCATCTGCCCCAGGGCCAGGGGTCTGGAGGGGCCGGCGCTGCCCGGCACACCGGAAGGTGTGGTTGTCAGACTCTGCCAGGGATTCTGTGTGCTGTGGTGGGGTGTCGGCCTTGGAGATGGAAAAGGGAGTCTCACTGGCTGTGGTGGGACAGCTTGGGGCGGGCCGTCTCAGGAGGGAAGTGTTGACCTGCCGGGTTCGAGATGAGTAGAAACCTAACATTTTAAAATTGTTCCTATTCCTGTTCTTTATCTTTGAGGGCCCCCCTCAACCTCAACTCTTGTTCGTTGCATTGTATGATGTTGGGGATCAAATCCAGGCTCTTATGCGTACCCTACAAGGGACCTATTACTACACTAGACCTCAACCTCCTTTCGAGCTAGACACACATTGTAAAATCAGGAAATAGAAGAAGTCAATACTTTATACATAAGTGGGTGATTTGAAAGGAGCTGGGGAAGACAAACTGCGCAGGAAACATCCCAGGCTTGTTGGGACGATAAAGCCCTGGGCACAAACATGAACGCTGGGGGAGGGGAGGACAGGCTGCTATTGCTCTTCCTGCGGCTCCAGTGTAAAAGGGGAGCCCTGAGCGGATGGGGGTGTAGCTGTGGCCCAGCACGTGTGTGAGGCTCTAGGGTGCGGCCAATGCTGGAAAGAAAACGATTCGGAATTTCACATGAGCCTTACAGGGGTCTACACCTCGGGACAAGCGTCTCTCGGGAGACGCTCCAACTCCATCCAAGCATGCGGCTCACTTGCTGAAAATTAAAACAGCTACAATTGTCAGTGTACATCTAGTGTGTACTGCGGAATCCAGCCCCCTTTCTGCTGACCCCACCTCTTGGCCAGTACACTGTAGTGCTGCTACCTTGTGACGGGTGGTCCGCCCTTCTGACCAGCAGAACGTGGCAGAGGGGAACACACGTCAGAACACACGTCAAGTCCAGCCGAGGCAGCCTTTAGCTGCTTTCTCTTGGGCTGCGCCAGGGAAAGCAGCTACCACGTGTTTCAGAATCCAGCAGGTGCGGCTGGCGGGTTGGGGTGCAGCGGAGCCCGGAGCCTGCAGGGGGCCGGCAGCAGGTACCAGCCGTGAGTCAGCACATCAGTGGACGGGGCTGCAAGCCTTCCTGCTTCCTGCTGCCGGCACACAGCACCGATGACTTACTGGCTCACCAGTTGGGTGGCTGCATGGGAGCGAAGCGGCTGGTGTGTGAGAGGAGGAAAGGCCGGCTTGGTCCTTTCTAATAACCTGATCCCAGGGGACCCAGCGCATTCCTGCCTGCCAGTACCAGTCCCTTCCCGGGCCAGTGCCCCTCAACCTCCTGACTTCCCGTGAGGTCCAGGCACCTCAATGTTCTGCTACCTTAACACACGCCCCCCCCCCCCGGACCAAGCCTCCAGCACTTGTGCCTCTGGGGAATGAACCAGATCTAAAGCGCAGTAGAACTCCAAGCCCAGCCTCACGGTGCTGTGACCCTCAATCCGAACCAGCAGATCCTGTCAGTCCAGATCATCAGTGCTCAGGAGCAACCTGGCACGTTAAGTTGTGGGAAGATTTCTTACGCAGAATAACTACAGTAAGGAACAGCAATGCCTATCTGTACCCTCAGACTCACTTGAACCCGGGACTTGAGGGCGAGCTGTGTTTCTCTTAAGAAGGGAGAAAGGAACCACTTTGCTTACTTTCTCAAGGCTGCTTGGAAGCTCATTCTCACAGGGCATTCCCACACCAGGATCTCAAAGTTCTATTAGTTGTGTATTTCAGATGTCAAAGTCATTCTCTATTAGTTGTGTATTTCAGGTGTCAAAGTGGTTTTCTGTATCCAGCACTGTGGTGTGCTGTGAGACACAGCAAACTAGCAGTTCTGACATTTCCTATATATAATGTTCTTTGCCCAACCATTCTGACACACATAAGAAACAGTAAAAGCAACGCGTTGAAATGATATTTGATGTGTTGGTTGCTTTGCTGTAGCTTTTAAGTAAAAACTAAAAAGCATCATAGCGGAGACTTTGTAGCTTCTTTTCTCCACTGAAACAAGCCCTTCCCTGCACAGCCAAGGGAACTGTAGGATTCACAGTTTTGATGTGGAAAAAGCCAAAGAGCCTGAGCAGACCAAAATGCTTGTGCAGCTTGATCAAAACCATCAGCGGCACAGGGAGCGAGGGCAGAGGGGCAGGGGGTGGAGAGTTGGGGTGACTTGTTCACAAGCACCGGAAGCCAGAAGAAACATGGCAGAAAACTCAGGTCAAAAGTGACGTCCAAACAGTAGGGACGACAGGCACAGTGCTTGAGTTCAGAAGTGACAGGGACACTCCAGATAACTAAGGAAAGAGATGACACAGGAAGCAGACAGAGACGCTGGCCCAGGACCCCAGTCACTTCGATCCTGCACCCCGAGTAGCAGTCTCACCTCATGTTTTTGTGACGTGCTTATTAATGATGTGGTGTACTTCCACGCATGTGTTTAAAATTTTAATAAGCCAGGCCATTAAAACGATAATGCACACCCGTGATCCTGTGTCCAGGCGTGATAGCATGCTGCGATCCTGCACCTGCACCGTCGAAGAGATCAAAGACAGACAGAGCCATCTGAGACTCTGTCCCGAAAACAACGCTGGGGGCTGAAGGGCGGAGGGCAGGAACAAGGCACTTGCCTTGCAAGCATGAGGACCCGAGAGGGAACCCCAAAACCCTCGGAAAGGCACAGCATGCACACCTGTGGGCCCAGGGCTTCCAACCGGGGTGGGGGGCAGCAGAGTCCCTACATGTTCACCAGCCAGCCGTATGCAAGGGCGAAACACGAAACCCCGCTTCGAGCAAGATGGAGGAAGCGTGATGTCAAAAGCCGTCCCCTGATCTCCACTTGCTCGCTGCAACCCGCAGGGGTCTACACGGCAAACACACGGAGTTCACAAACACACTCATTATAAGCACACACGCACATCACACACGTGCACATACACATCACACATATGCACATACATCATATACACATCACGCATATGCACGTCATACACACCTATGTATCACTAACACACATGTACATCACACATACACATGACACAATGCATGCACTTCATAAACATACGCATATTATACACACATGCATATGTATCATATGCACACGCACACATCATAAACACCTCACACCACACATTACACGCATATCACATGCATGTGTGCCCTCCATACACATATACACACACAAGATGACTAGGAGAGAAAACAAAGAGCTGGGGGAGTGGTGTTTGCCTTGCACGTGTAGTTCAGTCCACCTCCCACACCTGCGGGAGTGCAGACAGACAGTCACACAGAAGTTGAAAATGTGGCTGGACATTTATGTACAAGTTCACCCGAAAGCAAACCTACTTCTTAAAGGCCCAGAGCAGCGTGTTCATGTCCTGGTGACCTGTGCTGACTCGTGGTGTCAGGCGCTGCCCCTTCCCCTGGCCATGGGAACGGCTGGGACTGCAGCTCAGTGTGCAGCATTTGCCTGGCATGTCCTCGGCCCGTCACAAACACGCTGAACATGTCTGAAGAGAGCGGGGTGCGTCTCCACCTCACAACTTTACATTAGGATTGAAATGCTTTAATTAAATGCAAATACTTTAATTTTATTCATCACAACACCAGCTTATTTCTATGTTAGTACTTAAAGATAACATTTACATTTTGCTTTCAATTCTCCTGGAATTGCCTGTGCTCTTTGTCTATGTATGTGGTAGTCCCTGGTCTCCTGAGAGAACTGTGATTTCAAATACACACACACACATACACACTCAACACACTAACAAGATGTACCACAATGTTTTTATTTGGCAGTAATAATTACGGTGCTTGTATATTTCTTCGAGAAAACCAGTGCTATATATATATATATTTGGCTACAGTAGTGTTTTACATAAATTAATGAGTTCAATCCTTACATATAAGAAATAGATACATTTGCTGATATTGGTCAAGTGAAGCAAAACCATGGTTGCTCTCAAACAAAATAACACAATATAACTACTGTGAACAAAGTATATACTTATTTGTATTCATCAGATTATATTAGCTCTTAAATATCACATATAATAGTTCTTAGCTTAACACACTTAAAAAGATTTTTATTTAGCCTAATTCTTACAGTCACTTTGAAATTAACACCCCAATTAATTTCTGAATACATGTTCACATTAAAATAAAAACGTGTTATGAACCAAATTTACAGTTGCTGAGTATGCAAGGTCTCAGAGAGGTACATTAAACATTAAGCACAGCTTTGGCATTCCTATTACTAAGCTTAAAGGGGGCGCTAAGAGCCTCTATGATGTAGTAACTGCTCTTGGAAATTAAATCTTATGGCGAGGAAACATTTGTAAATACTTTCTAAGGTCAGACAGTTCAACAAATATAATCTTAGTAAACGGCAGCCAAGATGGGGCCTACTTCCCCAGGAAGATGCAGCTCCCGGGCCTCATGACGGAGAACCCTGCTTTTCAAAGGGAGACTCCACCGTGTCATTTAACGAGCACGCTGCTACCATGGAGAAGTCACTACCTTGTCAGCTCCATAAACGTGGAGAAACCCAACACCAGGAAGAAATGTCGAATGCAACTCAACTGAATGTATATCTTGATTTTCTTCCGAAGAAGAGGGGAGACCCACTTTCTTCAGGACTAACTCACGCTCATAACTGACTTCTGGGATTTACATGGGATTTACATGGAAGACTCGCGGCCTCTCTACTTACTCTGCGGGCCTCACGGTGATGACGGTGATTTTCTCTCTGTTTCCATTCAAAATCAAGGCAGGAACAATTTACTGATAATGCTACCATAAGTAAGCGCTAAACAGTGTCTGCACTAGTTTAATCTTTATTTTTTCTTTTTCTTTAAAGCATTACTTTTCTAATTTTATGGTAAATGAAAACTAGTATGTTCATCATACTTCCTTCTGCACCAGAAATGTTTGTAGGAAAATACTTCCCTTAAAAAAGTTTCTTCCCCCTCAAAAAATTTTTTCCCTCTATACTTCTGTCTTGAAATTCTATTTGGTTATTTCGAATCTCTTTTGTCAAAGGCCACAAGAAAACAACCATCTTGCTAGTGCTCTGGTGGAAAACTCACCAGACATGGAATTTGACAAACCCTTTCCTGCCGATGAGCAGCTTTTCTTTAGCTGAAATGTGAAATGGGGAGAAAGCCATCCTCTCACCTAATGAGACAGCCCCTAGTTACGCAGGACTCTAGCAGCAGTGTTCAATAATGCGGTTCTTGGGGCTTCGAGTCACAGCTTTCTCTAGTCAAAAGAGAACTTACGTCCACTTACAGCATCTGTCTACAAAACATTCAGCTGTCTGGTGAGAAGTTACTACACTCCACAGTGTAGTTTCACGTGTCGTGCAAGGTGTGCGCGTGCACGGTGTCTCAGGTGTGCATGCAGGCAGGTGTGCATGTTTGCGTTGCTCACGGCCAGTGACAGCTCAAAACATAAAAACACTTCACAGTAAACACGAGGCAAAGCCCTATATCATGAATTTTGCTATTTTATTTATTTTGCATGCGTGTGCATGTGTGTGGTGCGTGTATATGTGGATTGTGTGTGTGTATGTGCGCGTGGAGGCCTAAGTGACGTCAGGTGTCTTCCTTGCTCCCTCTCCATCTTTATTAAGGGGGGTCTCTCAGCTGAACCCTGAGCTCCCCATCGGCTTGCTCTGGGGATTCCCGTCTCCGCCTCCTGAGGGTCATGATGGGGGCCGCACCTGCCCCTTCAGCAGGTTCTAGACCTGCGCTGTGGTCCTCACGCTGGCAGGCACGAGCTGTTACACTCCATCACTATACTCCACCGACAGCAATTATGCATGGCAACTATTAAACTGGAAGTTGATGGAAGAGTCAAGGAGTTACACACTCAACGCCCGACGATCCGTCCGCACTCTACTTGCCCTGGGAACCTATGTGGCACACGCAAAACTGCGTGATTCCAAGTTTTACACTTTTTGATTAATTTACATAATTGTAATGCACATATACATTTAAAACCTTAAAAAATAAAGTAAATAAAGTTTCTTTTCACTTTCTGTTTTCTGTTCATTAAGTTGAATCCAGGCACTTTTCAAAACGCACTTCGAATCCCTCTGTGTAACTCCCTCCTAAGATGACCAGCAAATCCCACCTGCAGTGGATAGAGCCGCCCCCTCCAATCCTCGGGAACTGGGCAACAGGCTCTAAGGACATGTGACGCCCTGGAGAGGACCCAGCGCCCCGCCCACGTTCGAGACGGAGGAGGACAGAAACATCCTTCATGTCCACAGACCTCGCTCTGCACGTCACAGCGTTGGCATCTTAGGATGGACGCGCTCTAAGATAACTGCATGCCTATTCTGTGGAAGGAGAGAGAAGCTCCTTTACGAATCGAGTTGCTGGGGTCCGTGTAGGAACCAGGCTTAAAGTCACATCAACAGAAGGAAAGGCCTTGTCCTTCTTGGGCAATCTTTTAAATTAATATTTATTTAAGAGAAAAATGTTCCAGTCTATAGAAAAATAAAAAGTCCTTGGGTCTCCTGTGGCTTACAGACAACGGAAACATCTCCCAGCACGGCACTAACCCGTGAACTTCGCAGTTCACTCGACGTGGCAACCAGCACTCGGTGACTGTGATCGCCATGTCTTTGATTCACATAGTAAACAGATGCGTGAGCAGTACGCGGCAGACCACCAACGCCTGCATTCCGTGGACCGAACCAGCAGCTCTAGGCTGCACGCGCTGCCAGGCAGAGCCGAGGGCGCGGCCGCTGGAGGAGCATTCGCTCTGCAGGGCGACCCCCGGGGTCACTGTGGGAGGCGCGGGGACGCATTTCGAGAAGACACTGGACAGCTGGAGCGCAGGAAGGACTTGGCCTCCACTCGTCAGTCCTGCGACTGCTCAGCCCCCGCAGCCCGAGTCACTGCCCACAGCGACGACAAGGTGCCCCGATGCCCGGCACGGGCTGCAGCGACCCCTTCTGCCTGCGCACAGCCCAGCCTCTGGTTCTGGTTCCTCCTGCCGGGTCCACGCCCAGGGTTCCGTGTGATGCAGTCTCACTGAGTCAGGGGTGCCTGCTCCTCGGCCTCGCGCACGCGCGGCACTCACTGCACTTTGGCCTCCACCAGCCCGGCGGACATGACCTGCCTGTGGCCGCCGGCACACGCGCCCGCGTGTCGCAGGGCGTCTGCGCCCAGGTGGGCCAGCAGCAGCTCCGTGCGCCGGACCAGTAAGCGCAGGAGGTCTTCGGCCAGAGTCTCGATACTTGAGTACCGGACCTTCTCGAAGTCGAAGATGTCTTTGAGAAAGTAAAGGACCTGATTCTGAAAAGTGAATACACAATAAATTGGCATATGTTAAACTAAATTTTTATTAAATCAAAGAGTTACTACTATTGGAACAAGCATTGAATCATCTGGGTTCTGGGGGCAGTTTTGTGCGTCACCGGAAAAGGACGTTTCACCTCCTGGGAGGCCTCTTTTTCGGTCTGTCTAACGTGGATCACACCATTTTCCTCTTGAGCATGCAGGAGAAAGATAACTCAGGCTGGACATGTCCCAGGTTCCCAGACCCTTACTGCTGGGCCTGGGGACCTGCACACGACGCCCCCCACTCAGGCCAGGCGTGATGCTGCTCTGCACACGCACAGATGTGGGTGCACACAGAAGGGAGGACAAAGAATGACAAGAGCCCAGGCACCGCACACTTGAGCGACTTCAGCCCCCATCAAGTAAGAGGAAGAAAAGAGGCTCTTACTATAGCAGTCACCTTCCATCCCCTCATTTTACATATGAACAAAAAAAGACCAAAGTTGGAGAACCTAGTAATGAATCTAATCCTGCCTCAAATTTCTTTCTATTGAAACTCATACTTAAATGTGTAAGATCAAACAAACTAGTCAACGGTTAATGAACTCTGAATGACAGTGAAAGAAATACTTCCTGAGTCATTCACACACACTGTGTTAATAAAACAAGCCCAATTAAAAAATACAGACAGTGAAGAGCCAAACTTTTTGGATTCAGACTCAGCTGTTTGCCTTTTGCTTGCCTTTGAAGCAAAGCCATTGTTAAGACTGAAAAGAGAGTCTTCCCATGGTACTTCGCGAGTGGAAGGGTTGTCCCTAGTGTTTTCTGCACATGGACTTCAGCGTGAGGGTACAGTGTGACACCCTTGTGGGTCCTTGCCTCTGGGAGTCTATCATTCCCATTACCTGGTCCGGACTTATTTCTGTATTGGACATGTGGACAAACACAGGCCTTATTCTGCAGTCTTCTGCCCGCAGCACGGCAACATTATTCGAGGACAGCGGGGGAAAGCGATGGGATTAACAGACTTGAGGAATCTGCCTGACAATACGGCACCCGAACCACAAAGCGATGTCTAAAACATCAGCAGTGGTATCATAAACTGCCACTCCTTTAACACTGGCATTTAAATAACGATCCAGATGACTTTTATATGTATACCTTCACATAATCCTCTTCCACAAAAGCCCAAATCCTTATGTGTTTTTTGATTAAAAGTAAAAAGCAGGCGTTGGTGGGAGGGCTCAGTGAGAGGAGGGGCTTGTGCCAAGCTGAGCTGATCCCTGGACATGGCTGGGGGGAGGAGAAGCCACTCCCAACAGCTGTGTTTTCACCTCTACATGTGCACGCAACAGGCATGCACACATGCACACACACATGCATGACCTCTACATGTGTGCCTTGGTGCACATGCGCACACAACCTCTATATGTGTCTGGGTACACACACACACACACACACACACACACACACACACACACAAAATGTCTACATGTGTGTCTGGGAACACACACACATACACACACACACACAAAACCTCTACATGTGTGTCTGGGTACACACACACATACACACACACACACAAAACCTCTACATGTGTGTCTGGGTACACACACACATACACACACATACACACAACCTCTACATGTGTGTCTGGGTACACACACACACACACACACACACTCACAACCTCTACATGTGTGTCTGGGCACACACACCTACACATAACCTCTACATGTGTGTCTGGGTACATACACACACACACACACACACACACACACACACACACACGCACACAACCTCTACATGTGTGTCTGGGCACACACACCCACACATAACCTCTACATGTGTGTCTGGGCACACACACACACACACACACACACACACACACACACACACACACGCACACACGCACACAACAGTGCGTACCAGCTCACATACCTTGAAGAAGCAGCATAAGTCGTAGAGAGAATTCCGAGGCCCCAGAAGGCCCCAGGCCAGCACAGGGCTTATGTGCTCACAAATGGCATAAAAATGGGCAAAAAACCCATCCGAGATCTGTGGGGAAGTAAAGAGAGTCAAGTGAATTTTCATCTATTTTGCTCATTTTCTTCAGCAGTGAAGCTGAAGGTGCTGTCCATGACGCTCTCATAATGAGCCAGCCTAAACTGAAAAAGTATTTTCAAATGAGAAACACTTTCTAAAAGACATGTTCACTTGCTCAGAATGCAGCATCACGCGCAGGACGTGCATGTTGCAGGGCAAAACCCTCCAGCTGCGTCTCTGCCTTCTAACAGCACTGACCGCGCAGTGAGGACCCCGGAAACCACTGTGGGGACAGCACGGGCTCAGAGTTACAGACCTCAGCGGGGAGAATGTGGGTGAGAGAAAATACTCCAGGTCCTCGGGCGAGTACTAAGACTGCAGCAGCAGCACTTGATTCAGCACTGTGCCAACAGCATCTAAGCACTTGCATCCAACCACTTGTTGGGTTTTGCTGTTTGTGTGGTGGGACTTGGGCCTGAGACCTCCAAGGCACGATGGCAGCTGCACAGCTGTCTACTGACTCTTTCAGACACCTACCTCTTCTTCCTCAGAGACAGGCTTGAGTCAGCAGTTGACCCCATCGGTCTCACTCGAGGGGACAGTTTACCACCCTGGGGGGTGAGTGAGCCAAAGGTGTGAGTGAGGGTCACGGCAGGGAGTCCCTGGCGGATCAGTGCCTGTCTGAGGCTGCGGCTATCATCGGAGACTCGGAGACCAGACGCGCACTTGGAACTTGAGGCTGCCCTGACCCTCCCTTTGCACAAGCCTGAACCTTCTGCAGCGGCCAGGATAACCCTCCAGACAAACTGGCCAGCCTCAGGTGTTCCCTTACAACAAAAAATGGAGCAAGACAGGAATCCAGGGCGCAGGAATGTTTACCTTCACCTGCTGTCTTTTCTGTTTCAGCACTGACCAACAACTTGAAGCCACGGCCTAATGCAGACAGAGGACAAAAGCAGGGTGTAAATGTATGCCTGCCAGCAGTGCTTCCATTTGAAAAGAGTATTTTCTTTTCAGAAGTCAAAGTTTAGGGGTCTAAAGAATTCACCCTATTAACAAGAATAATCCAGATTCCTTTTATTGCTTACAAATATCAATGAAGGGATCCTTCACTTTTGTGAAATTAAATGCAAAGCCAGTAAGAGAAAAACACTGAACTGGAGAATCAAGACGCTCACAGTGACGACTCTTTTCTCAAGGATTCTTAGAGTCTGTGCGAGGTGCCACACTTGACTCTGTGCACGGTGGCGCGCGTGGTGGCTGCATATGGTGGCTGTGTGTGGTGGCTGCATATGGTGGCTGCGTGTGGTGGCTGCGTGTGGTGGCTGTGTGTGGTGGCTGCACGTGGTGGCTGCATGTGGTGCTGTGCACAGTGGCTGCACGTGGAGCTGCATGTGGTGGCTGCACGTGGCAGCTCACGCTACCTGCACTTATGTGGCTGAGACAGGAGGAGCCCCATGAGTTTGAAGCCAGCTTGGGCCACTTAGTGAGTTTTTCAAGGGAAAGTCTTGAAAATATTTGTACACAGACACACATACGCAACTAAATTTTCTGTATAGAATAGAATAAAGTGATCTTTTTTCCTTCAAGAAAAGTATTGCCGAGATATACGTGGGCAAATGCAAGTTTTATTCAAGAGCTAGGGAATGACTGGATCCCGACAAAGCCTGACTCCTCTGACTGCCCGGTTCTGGTCTCTTCATCATGGCAAACGTGTACTTTGTATGATAGAAGATTTAAAGTTTAATAAGATAACTGTGAAACTGCCAGCAGGAACAGCGCTGAAGGGCGTCTGAAGGGGTCCAGCCAGACATGTCATCGTAGCTCCTCTGGGAGCTGTGTGACATAGCTTTCCACGCCTGCGTCCACACTAACACTCACGCATGCTGACGAAAGCAGAGTTCAATGTAAGGACACGGTTCTAACCTGCTTGGCTTTGGCACTCTCCACTTTCCCACTTACTCTTTCATAGGACTCAGGAATATGAACTTTTGTGTTTCCTTCTTAACTGTGGGTCAACAAGATGGTCCGTGCCCGCAGTCTTGGATTCCAGAGACCAAGGCAGGAAGATGGAAGTTTAGAGCCACCCTGGCTCCCCAAAAAGGATTGTGGTCTCACCAAACCAAACCAAACCAAACCAATCCAAATGCTACTTTTAAAAAATTTTTTTTTTAACGTGGGACCTGGGATCCGAACTCAGAACCTTCTGCTTGTGAGACAGAGTCACAACCCCTGAGCCATCTCTCCAGCCCCCAAATGCTACTTTTTTTAAAATCAACTACGGTTACTACATTTCAATCTTGGGATTCTGCCATTTCTGTTACAAGTGGTTTGGTTTTGATAGTTCTTAAGTAGAGTCAGTGATAGACTTGAAACTTGGCCATGGCTGATGGGAGGGGCAAAAGGAGAATTTCTCTCTGCAGACCGGGTCTGGCTACATGGCTCAAGCTGACTTCAAACTCACTAGCATCCAGGCTGGCCTCACAGGATCCCCTACTTTAGTGCCTGAGTGATAGACCAGGAGAGCGCCCCCAGACGTGGCGTCCAAAGGAGACCCCGAAACAGGACGAGTGGGTGTCTGCACTGGCTGGTGCTGGTGGACGCCCGCAGACCTGTGGTCACCTTCCCCTTGCCAGCACTCACCAGGCTGGACGGTGAGGAAAACCACACTCACGGTTTCTTTGAAGGAGGAGTTCAGCCAGCGGTTCTTCACTACGTTCTGTATGGACGTGGGCGGGTGTTCTAAATCTTCAAAGGACTCCATCAATATGAAGTCCAGAACGACGTCATAGAAGTTTAGGTTTTTCACCTGTGATAAGTAGTCAGAGCCACAGTGAGTGCTACGAAGCCCTGGCGCGGAGCCGGGTCACGAGCACACGTCATCGGCGGGTTTCGCGGTGTTCATGTGATGCGCATGGAAACGCCTCGGCCCAGTCCCACCGAGGGCACGAGTCTCACGCCCCTGAGGCCACAGTAAGACCCCCGAGGCGACAGTGAGGCCCCAAGGCGGCGCTTTCTGCTTCGTGAGGTTCCCAGAGCTACGGGCCTTTCCCATCAGGTCATGAACCCCGATTTCTCTCCTGTGCTATGTGTTGGACACGCACCTAACGGGGCTCAGATGGCACAGCGGCCAGCAGATATCTGGGCGCTCGTGGGTAAACAGCCACAGAACACCCCAGCAGCCGACTCCAAGCAGCACGGCGAGGCAGCAAAGCCTGCAACTCAACCAGGGACGCTCCTCGCCGGCTTCCCAGGAGGACACTGGTTCCCTGGGGCCTGGGCCACACGTGACTCAGCTGCAGGAAGCTGCGGGCGCAGAACAAGGACCACGGGCAGCAACAAGGCCAGATTCTGAAGGGCCTGAGCCCGCATGAGGGACTTACAGTAGCTGGGAGGTGTCGATGGGAAGGACTTTCACCCTCCCAGCGTCTGGGGCGAGTTCATACAACAGGGACCTCCCACCCTCGCATCACAATGTCTGGGTGGGGGGTGATGAAGGAGGACACAGGTCACACAGTGTCTGGGTGGAGGTGATGAAGCACGACACAGGTCACACAGTGTCTGGGTGGAGGAGGTGATGAAGGACGACACAGGTCACACAATGTCTGGGTGGAGGAGGTGATGAAGGACGACACAGGTCACACAATGTCTGGGTGGAGGAGGTGATGAAGGACGACACAGGTCACACAGTGTCTGGGTGGAGGAGGTGATGGAGGAGGACACAGGTCACACAGTGTCTGGGTGGAGGAGGTGATGGAGGACGACACAGGTCACACAGTGTCTGGGTGGAGGTGATGAAGGAGGACACAGGTCACACAGTGTCTGGGTGGTGGAAGTGATGAAGCACGACACAGGTCACACAGTGTCTGGGTGGAGGAGGTGATGAAGGAGGACACAGGTCACACAGTGTCTGGGTGGAGGAGGTGATGAAGGAGGACACAGGTCACACAGTATCTGGGTGGAGGAGGTGATGAAGGACGACACAGGTCACACAGTGTCTGGGTGGAGGTGATGAAGGACGACACAGGTCACACAGTGTCTGGGTGGAGGTGATGAAGGACGACACAGGTCACACAGTGTCTGGGTGGAGGAGGTGATGAAGGAGGACACAGGTCACACAGTGTCTGGGTGGAGGAGGTGATGAAGGAGGACACAGGTCACACAGTGTCTGGGTGGAGGAGGTGATGGAGGAGGACACAGGTCACACAGTGTCTGGGTGGAGGTGATGAAGGACGACACAGGTCACAGTGTCTGGGTGGAGGTGATGAAGGAGGACACAGGTCACACAGTGTCTGGGTGGAGGTGATGAAGGACGACACAGGTCACAGTGTCTGGGTGGAGGTGATGAAGGAGGACACAGGTCACACAGTGTCTGGGTGGAGGAGGTGATGGAGGACGACACAGGTCACACAGTGTCTGGGTGGAGGTGATGAAGGAGGACACAGGTCACACAGTGTCTGGGTGGAGGAGGTGATGAAGGACGACACAGGTCACACAGTGTCTGGGTGGAGGTGATGAAGGACGACACAGGTCACACAGTGTCTGGGTGGAGGTGATGAAGGACGACACAGGTCACACAGTGTCTGGGTGGAGGAGGTGATGAAGGAGGACACAGGTCACACAGTGTCTGGGAGGAGGTGATGAAGGAGGACGACACAGGTCACACAGTGTCTGGGAGGAGGTGATGAAGGAGCCGACACAGGTCATGTATTTTCAGCATGATTTCGACGATGCATGACTGCAGCCCGCAGGAGTCGCATTCACCACCAGCTACACAGCGAGCTCACAGCCAGCCTGGGCCACATGAAACTTTGCTTGAGACCGAAAGGTGACCTTGGCAGCGGAGAGAGCAGCGCCGGGCAGGGGAGCAGCGGCGGGGAGTCAGAACACAAGCAGAGGAGACCACAGGCCACAGAGACAGAGGCCGAGAGATGACAGGAGGCAGCGGGGAAACTGGAAGCACGAGGAGGCCGAACTGACCGACGAGAGCCGGATGGGAAAAGGCCGATGAAGACGAGACGGGGCAGGACGGCCGAGGCCCGCAGAGGCGAGAGATGCGGCCGCCACAGCGAAGCCTCTGCTGCGCCCCCTGCTGTGCCTCCCTCCCCTGAGCTTCACTGCAAAGGGCGCCAGGAAGCCCACGGCGCCAGGAAGCCCACGGCGCCAGAACTTCCCCAGGACCCCACTTCCTTTTGGCGGAGGACGGCAGCTGGTGCCAAGAGCGCGTGCTGGGAACCACTTCCTTACTCCGCTGGAGCCAATGGGCAGAGCGGGAAGACGCATGTCACACGTGAGCAGGAAGACACGTGTCACACGCGAGCAGGAAGACGCGTGACATGCGAGCAGGAAGACGCGTGTCACACATGAGCAGGAAGACGCGTGTCACACGAGAGCAGGAAGACGCGTGTTACACGAGAGCAGGAAGACACGTGTCACACGTGAGCAGAGCAGATAGACATGTGTCACATGAGAGCAGATAGACATGTGTCACACATGAGCAGGAAGACGCGTGTCACATATGAGCAGGAAGACACGTGTCACACGTGAGCAGGAAGACGCGTGTCACACATGAGCAGGAAGACGCGTGTCACACATGAGCAGGAAGACGCGTGTCACATGTGAGCAGGAAGATGCATGTCACATGAGAGCAGGAAGACGCGTGTCACACGAGAGCAGGAAGATGCGTGTCACACGAGAGCAGGAAGATGCGTGTCACACGAGAGCAGGAAGATGCGTGTCACATGAGACCAGATAGACATGTGTCACATGCGAGCAGGAAGATGCGTGTCACACGCGAGCAGGAAGACGCGTGTCACACGAGAGCAGGAAGATGCATGTCACACGAGAGCAGGAAGACGCGTGTCACACGGGAGCAGGAAGATGCGTGACATGTGAGCAGGAAGACGCGTGACATGTGAGCAGAGCAGATAGACGTGTCACACGAGCAGGAAGATGCATGTCACACGAGAGCAGGAAGACGCGTGTGAACACCCGATTCTTTACATCTAATTTCCATAGTGATGTAGATTACAGTGTGTGTTCTCATGGACAGTTCTCTTTCAACTTCTGAAGACACTGAGATTCTGGCTCAATTTTTCTCAGTAAACTGACTGGCTCAGTCCTGTGTTTGAAGTTTCCCAACTCTACTGAGCTTGCTCACAGGAACCTGCCCACACAGGACACCACAGCTACATGGTTTAGACGGAAGAAAGACATGATCAGAAAGGAAGAGAGGACGCTTTTGAAAGTTAGTTCTTCACCAGCAACCCGTGTGCGGGGTTTACTATTCATGACTGCCACAAGTACGGGACTGCATGACTGCTGGACCTCCTGACACAGGTGGACCTCCTGACACAGGTGGACTGCCTGACACAGGTGGCCCTGACACAGGTGGGCCTGACACAGGTGGCCCTGACACAGGTGGATCTCCTGACACAGGTGGACCGCCTGACACAGGTGGACTGCCTGACATAGGTGGCCCTGACACAGGTGGCCCTGACACAGGTGGACTGCCTGACACAGGTGGACCTCCTGACACAGGTGGACCGCCTGACACAGGTGGACCGCCTGACACAGGTGGACCGCCTGACACAGGTGGACCTCCTGACACAGGTGGACCGCCTGACACAGGTGGGCCTGACACAGGTGGGCCTGACACAGGTGGCCCTGACACAGGTGAACCACCTGACACAGGTGGACCTCCTGACACAGGTGGACCTCCTGACACAGGTGGACCTCCTGACACAGGTGGACCGCCTGACAGCCGCACATCTGGATTGACAATGATATAACCAGGACGCAGATGCGGCGCCCGCCCCCGTGCAGATGGGCCTGGAGTGCACCTTACCCCTCTGGCAGCGAGCTCCATCTCAGTCCTCTCCCAGTGGTCAGTCTGCTCTAAGAAATACATCATTTCGTCAAAGACGTCTTCAAACTTCTTCGGATTCTGCAGAAGAAGATGTATTTCTGTCTCAGGCCAGCTGCGTAAGAGGACACGCACCACGGAGTCAGCGTGCGTGTCTCTTGGCCGGGCCATGCTCGGGGAACCCCGCCAGCCTGCCCACTCTTCACCGGTCCCTCACTGTTGTTCTCGCACCCAAGTGTCGGCTACTCGTGTGGAGGCCTGTGTGCATCTGCCCCCCTCGGTCAAGGTGGAAGGCAGAGAAGGCAACGGGGAGCCCATCAGAGACGGCAGCAGCTAACACTGCCTGACATCTCCTTAGTGCTTTGCATGTTACGTCGCCTTCCTGTTTATCACTTGTTTGTAGATACTTTACTGACCAGGCTCAGCGAGCCGTCAGGCTGTGTGTGCTGAGGTCAGAGGTCGCACCGTCCTGAACATGCCCAGCTCATCGGCCGGGTTAGTGCTTGGATGGGCAAAGTCAGCCTGTCCTCCCCCCCCCACCCCGCGCGGCTGCAGGTGCCACTAAGATCCAGCTTTGCATGATGCTGCGCCTTGTGGTACCTGGTACCTGTCACCACTGACACAGTGACAATCACTATGACAGATGTCAGCCTCCTACGGAGATGAGGGGCCTCCTACGGAGATGAGGGGTCTGGGCGCCCGGGGCTGGACGTGAACTCTGGGCGTGCGCAGTCCCAGGAAGACCTGCTCTGCTTAGGGCTCATCCAGAGCCTCACGTGCCGTGCAGAAGAGCAGGAGCACGAGGAGCTCAGTACAGAGCCAAGCGTGCGGCATTCTGGAACGTTCTCTGCAGGCCTGAGGCAGGTGTTAGCTGGAGTTTCAGCAGCAGCTTTAGCTGCGAAGCTGACCATGGCCGGCAGGTGACGGCAGAAGCCGCTAGACCACAGGCCCTGCACGCGACACAGAAAATCACCCAAGTGGACGATAATGCTCTTTGAGTCAGGTACGGCAGCATTACACCCATAGACTCGGTACTTGGGGGCAGAAGCAGGAGAATCTAGCCTGGCCCACAAGGAGAGTTCCACAAAGAGAAACTGTCTGAGAACGCGAAGAATGAAAAGGTCCAAGATAGACCTTTCCGATCTTCACAAAGATTCTCAACCATGGAAAACCACGTACTTGGTCTGCACAGAACGGAAATAATAAAAACTTGGCTTGAAGAGCCATTACCTTTCGTGCTTTGACGATTAAAGCTGATAAAATCTTCCTTCCACTCTCCGCGAGGAATATCCTGTTGGCCGTTTCCGAAAGGATCACCTAGAAAACATGCACCCACGTGAGCAAAGCACGAGGAATGAGAACGGCACACGGGCACCCACGGCCTCCCAGAGAGAAAACACGGCGAGCCCACGCCACGGCCCGGGGCTCTTGAAACCAATGAACAAAGGTGGGGGAGATAAATCTGAAACAAATTCTACTTAAGACAATTCAAAGTCCAAAGCATAAGAAAACAAAGACATTTTAGTAGCCTGTGAAGTTAATCTTGGGTGTCAACTTGACACACCTGGTATTACTAAGATCAGCTGAGACCACACCTGGAAGGATCAACTGAGACCACCTGAAGGGATTACACCCACTCTAGATCCCATGGGACCCTCCATGGATCTCATAGGAGCCTCCCGTAATGGACCATGTGAAAGGGACCAGAGAATATAGGAGAGAGAGACGGTCCAGGATGCTCCAGCCATGTGGGGGTCGGCTTGACTTGGCCTGCCTGCCGGCTTCAGCCACGCTGTCTCTGCTGCGAATCTTCCCTCTGGAACTGTAAGATGAATAAATCCTCCTTTCTCCCGTAAGTTGTTTTGATTTTGGGTGCTCTCTCACAGCAATAGATCCCATGGGACCCTCCATGGATCTCATAGGAGCCTCCCGTAATGGACCATGTGAAAGGGACCAGAGAATATAGGAGAGAGAGACGGTCCAGGATGCTCCAGCCATGTGGGGGTCGGCTTGACTTGGCCTGCCTGCCGGCTTCAGCCACGCTGTCTCTGCTGCGAATCTTCCCTCTGGAACTGTAAGATGAATAAATCCTCCTTTCTCCCGTAAGTTGTTTTGATTTTGGGTGCTCTCTCACAGCAATAGTAAAGAGTAACCGTTACATATCTTTTAAAATTTTATTTATGGGCTGGAGAGATGGTTCAGGGGTTAAGACTGCCTCACAAGCAGAAGGTCCTGAGTTTGGATCCCAGGTCCCACATAAAAAATGCCAGGAGGAAATGGTGGCGGCCTGCACTTCTGGCCCTGGTGGGCAGAGCCTGGCAAACCCCAGAACAAAATAAGCAGAGCGATCCAAGATGATTCCTGAAGTCACCTTGGCCCTTTCCAGGGAAACATGTGCCCTCTGACACACACATACATACACTCACACACACAACGAATATATAAGAGAGAAAAAATGTGTGTATAGAATCCAGAGAACAAGTTTCAGAAGTCATTTCTTCTACCATGGGGGTTCTAGGGAGCGAATCAAACTAAAGTTGCTAAGTTGACACGTAGGCGCCTTTATCCACTAAGCTGTCTTGCTGATAACAATATTTTTTCCTTAGGTGATCTTATTTATTTTTAGTAAATCAGGGATTTTATGATTGATTCCATTTTTTCCCATTGGTTCAAGTTTTAGAACTCTAAAATAGTACTCATTGCTACTAGCTATCTGTAAGCAGCCATTTCCACCCGCCCGCACCACCACGGTGTTCTGTTCTGAGAAGCAACAGACCAGGAAGTCTCAGGGAGGGACAGCGGGCTCAGGGGAGGGACAGCGGGCTCAGGGGAGGGACACCCGGCTCAGGGGTGGGACAGCGGGCTCAGGGGAGGGACAGCGAGCTCAGGGGAGGGACAGCGGGCTCAGGGGAGGGACAGCCCACTCAGGGGAGGGACAGCAGGCTCAAGGGAGGGACAGCCCGCTCAGGGGAGGGACAGCGGGCTCAGGGGAGGGACAGCTGGGGTGGGCATGGGGCCAGACCCAGGGAAGTCTTGGGCGCGCCTACCTGGAAGGCCTGCCGCACGCAGTGCAGCTTGGCCAGGAAGTCGCTGTCTCCAAGGCACTCGAGCATCTCGGTCCTGGCAGAAGAGCGGAGGTCACCGGCAGCCCTCGGTCCAGCCTCACGGCCCACGCCTGACTCGTCCAGGCAGCCCCAAGCACAGGGAACACGCGGACAGTATTTAGCCCGACCCAAAGCATCCTAATTTAATAACTGCTACACAAACACACAACAGCACCTCCACGGCTTACGGCCGTGGAGCCCGGACAGTACCTGAGCACTCGAGAGTAAATTTTTCCTTCTTCCACGAGGTGCATCGCCTCTTCATAGAAGGGACAGCGGCAGAAAGACTCGAGGCTGGGGGCGTGCCGTGCTTCTCTGTGCTCCGAAAGCTGAAGGGCGGTGGACGAAACAGATTACGAGGTAAGACTCGGGGAAAGACTGGGATTTTCCTGTTATCAAAATACAGTAAATGTGACTAAACCACGAAACCACCAGCACTCCTTTTCTTGGTCCATGTTCACGAGTCCGTGTGGGACGTGTGCAGAGTGCAGGTGTGTCAGCAGACCTGGCCATCGTCCTCGGTTGTTGTCCACATTATGGGTTTTGAGGCGGAGTCTCTAGTCAAACCTAGAGCTCACCAGTAGGGTTAGTCTGACTAGCCAGCTCCTTCTGGGGAGTCCCATCTGTGCTCGCCAGGCTGGAATTTCAGGTGGGCCTCCACGCTCACTTGAAGTAGCTTACAGAGGCACTGGGGATCTGAACTCTGGTCCTCGTGCTGCACCGCAAGCACTTGAGCCATATAGTCATCTCCCCAGGCCCAAATCATTAGCATCTTAGAATTAAAATCTAAATTCATGTCACTTCAAAACTTAGTTGTTCAAAACCAGCCTGGGCTACATAGGCAAGATCCTGTCTCAATAAACAAAACAATAGCAACAAAAATACAAACAATTCAGTTATTGAAGAAATTTAGCAAGTTGAGTTCATTTTGAATTCAACTACTTAAATTCACAGCTTGTATAGAAAAAGCTGTAACTTACTGGATATGAAAACACAGTATTCAACTTGCTGTCTGAAGAATGCATTATATGCAGCTTTTATCGATTTTTGTGTAACGAATAGCTGTGAAGAGAAGGCCAGTCTCCTGACAACTGAGCAGAAACACCAACTGCAAAGCCCACGCGGGGCCGCTGCTTCTTCACTGCGCGGGGCTGCCCATGGCGCTGAGGACCGAGCCGGTTGCACATGCTGGCAAGCGCTGCCAGCCACAGCTCTGCCCAGCCTTGTGCCTTGGAAATCCATGTTTTATTGAAATGTGGTCCGCAGACCATAACAACAAGTACTAGGGATTATCTGAAATTGTGATGCTCTCAGGAAAAGAACTGGAGGTCACAGGTGGCGGGTAACACATGGTGTCTGACTGCAGACTTGGGCTGGGGATGCTATGGAAGGGCTCATGGTTCCTGGCCTGGCCGGTGAGCAGCGGCTGCCCTTCCTGTCCAGGGTGACTGATGCCAGGAGAAGCAAACCGCGGAGAAATCACCTTGAGGCGAATCGACACGCGCACGGGAGGACAAGTCCTCGAGGAGAACCGCGTGAAGTGGCGCAGCGCTCGAGGCTGCCCGTGGCTGCGCGTCACGAGAGCCACTAACTAAATCCATGCCACGCCACACCGCCACGCCACGTCACACCGCCACGCCACGCCACACCGCCACGCCACGCCACACCAGTTCTGGCCTCAATAATGCAGCAACTTGGAAACGGATACATTAGAAAGTAATGTCAGTTGTATGGCTCTGGGTGGATGTCATCAAACTGCACATTTACAAGGCCATATTTCATGGCATGGAAATTACAGTATTCTAAACTGGTAAGAAATCTTTCCAATTCTGAATAAAGTTCTCAAATGATCAAAAACAACAAACCACAGAATTCTGATTTTATTTTCTTGATACTTCTCTTCATGAAATAGCTTTTTTTCTAACTTCAGTGCTTCACATAGTTAATATTAAACATAATTTAACTATATTTTTCATAAAATATATTATGTTTAAATAATTATAAACAAAAGCATTCACAGTATAATTCTTAAATACTGAATTCTTCATGTACATATTAACGTATTTTCTTTTCTATGAGAAAAATTAAAATGTTTTAAACCATTGTAATTTAAACAACAAATTAAAGTGAAATAAATGAACTTGAAGAAAAATGATGTGGTATCAAGGAGCAAATCAGGACCTCTGACCTTCTGGGCGAGGACTGCCCCATCACACCCAGCCGAAGAAATGCTTTTACTCATTTCTATTTGTCTGTGTGTGCGCACGTGTGCCAGGGTACACGTGCCAGGGTGCGTGTGGAGCCCAATAAAGCTCATCCAAGTCATCGCCCTTATCCAAGGAGCTGTCCATGTGTAGAAGTTAAATATTAGAAAGAAATAAGAAAACTAAAATAAAGAAAAAAGAAAGAAAGCAATTTTCATCCTAGCATGATGTTTCCGTAACCCCAGCACTGGGGAGGCTGAGAAGGAAGGTGTTCGTTCCAGTCCAGCCAGGCCACAGGGCAAACCCCCCTGTCACCAAGAGAAAGAAAAATGTTCTCATCTTCTCTCTGCTGCTGAGCAGCGAGGGGAGAAGCTGTCTCACCTCTGCTGCCGAAGCAAAGGAATCCGTGGATTCAGTGCTCAAGGCCCCCCGAAGGCCAAAGTCGTCCATGCTCCTCCTCACCGCTCCATCCGGGTCTTTATCTTAAGAGTGAAGAGGGTGAAGAATTCAGAAGGAATATTATCTCTGCTATATACGTGTATATACACACACACGTACACATACACACATACATACAAACACATATACACATGTACACAGATATACACACATACACACATATACAAATACATATACACACGTACACACATACATATATACATACACATACACACATACATACACATATATACACGCATACACACACACATACACACACACATAAGTAAGCAAATAAAAAAATCTTTTAAATTCTGTCCAAAAAAATCTGACTAGTGACTGATGTAAGCTGATCAATGAAAATACTCCTGAAGTCGTGCATGTGTGCTGCCAACTCTAAGGCTAACTTTAAAAACAAAGCAAAGCAAAACAAAACAAAACAAAAAATGTACCGTCAACAACAATCATACCCATGTATCTAATATTTATTCTCCTTCGTAAAAAGCCAAATATAACTGCTTCCGCCATCTTTTTAAAACTTTTTATTTTATGTGTGTGTGTGTGTGTGTGTGTGTGTGTGTGTATATCAATGGTACTAGGTGTCTCTGTGGAAGACCAAGGGTGACTTCTGGAGTCATCTGGGTTGTTTCTACTTCCTTCTTGCTTTGCTCTGGGATTTCCCAGGCCATGCCCACCTGGGCTGGAAGTGCAGGCCACTGCCATTTCTACCTGGTATTTTTATGTGGGATCTGGGATCCAAACTCAGGACCTTTTGCTTGTGAGACAAAGTCTTAACCATCTCTCTAGCCCCTGCCTCCACCATTTTAAGAGTTTGGTAAGGCTGAAATACTTTGGAAATTCTTCATCTGTGCACACCAGCCAGGCCCCCTGCTGCAGCTTGCAGCCGTGTGAACACAGGTGTGAACACCTCTACACACTATTAACTAGGACTATTTCATGCCATTACGTTTTCAAGTTGGTCACTGATACACTTTGAAATTCACCATGTATGAAAAGCAAAGAATAAACATATACAACTATTTCCTATTTTGATTCTCAAATTTGCAAAAAACTTCATTGGCTTTAAAAAGAAAATGGTTTTAATTTATCCAAATTTCCATCCTATTAATGAATATATATATTAAATGAAATATACTGCCTTTACCAGAAATCTACACATTTTCTTGACAACTCCTCAGTACCAGAAACCCCTATTTGTGTCTCTATAGGGAATTATTTAATTCTAAAGCAGTGATTTAGCATAAATTCAGAAGTCATTCAAACAATTACATTCTAAGTTACAAGCCAAACAGATGATACAACTGATAAAAATTCACCATTAATAAGTATTTAAAACAAAGCCCACAACGCATGTAGCATATTGTTCCCCACTTCATGTCGGGCGGGGCCAGATCTTACATTTTACCTTCTGAGTTTAAATTATGTTTTCAGATTAGGTTCAAAGCCAAGTATGGTTGTACATAGAAATCCCAGTCAGGCCTGACGAAGACTGATTGAATCCACACAATCTGAGCAACACGATCAGGCCGCATCTCAAAAATATAACAAAATAATTAAGACATTCAAAAATTACTAAAATAAGAAACTCCTTCCACTACTAAATGACTATTAATAGGATAACTTCCAAGGTCAAAGTGAGATGAAGTGACTCTACTGTGAAAACTAAAATGGGATAGAACCGCAGTAGACGCTCCCGTAGATTACCGAGGCCGGCTTCCGTCTAACTAGAAAGTAAAACATTTGCTTCACACTTTGATTAACAATCTCAAAGCTGGGGGAGCACTTCAATTCTCACTCCAGGACACATAAAACTGGTCTTCGTCAGCAGTTTCTCTGGCTAAATGTTCCTTAGAGGGGAAAATGCTAAAAACAACATGGATAAACTGTTAAAAAAAAAAAAAAGGCTTTGAGGTAAGGCTTGGAAGCGTGGGAAGAACAAGAACAGCACAGTGGAGGTGGGAGGAGACCAACCACTTGCTTACGAAGCCCCAAGGCCCCCCGTGACGCCCCGTGAGAGGAAACGTGCCCAACACTAAGCAGCCTCACGAGGGACGTGAAGTGACAGTGACAGATCAGACGGCTCAACACTAATCACACGCATTCGAGAGACGGTGTCTAACCCCTCCCATTCTACCTTTGGATGGAGGAGGGTCTCAACCCCACAGCACGCGGCCTAGTGCAGAGGAAGAGCAGGGACCCCCCACACCCCCACAGGAGAGGGTCTCAACCCCACAGGACGCGGCCTAGTGCAGAGGAAGAGGAGGGAAGGAGACAACGGAATGCAGAGCACTGGCGACCCCGCGATCAGCCCAACCAAACCTCTCCCACCCTAAGGCTCAGGGGCCTTGGGAACGGGTGGTTAGAGGGCAGGGGCCGAAGACGGGGTCCACTGCTAGACAGACGCCCCACTCCGCAGGGCTGCTGCAGCCAGGCGTTCACTGCAGTGGGACGGTCCGAGCCAGACCCGCAGGTGACTGGCACCAACAGGCCCCCTGGCCAGCGAGGATCTCAGGAGACGCAATCGCGCGCAGTCGGGCTAGGGCTCGACAGGTGAAGGCAGCGCCCCAGCAGTGGTCTGCCAGAGGCCTGAACCCCCACTAGAGCAGACCATCCAGAGGGGACCCTGGGACCCATAGAAGCAGACAGGAGGGAGGAAGGAGCCAGACTGATTGATGAAAGGAGGAGAGGAAAGGGAGGGAGGGGGAGAAGAGGGGCAGGGATAATTACTCAACATGCTTGTAAAACAAGGAAAAAATAAAACTTAAAAAGAAATAGTTTTTTCCCTTGAAGTAATGAAAATGAATCTAAGACGTCCCTAAAACTTCTCATAAATGGCGAGTATGCATTCGTGACGTAGCCGTTTCCAATTGCCATGCTGGCCTCGGTGCCTTTCTGTGGTTGGCTGATTGGGAACCTCTAAAAATAAGCAGGTCTAAAGCTGCTTAAAATCTTCTTCCTGCCCCCCTCCCCTGGACCCCGAAGCTCTCCTGCAGACGCAAGAAGCGCTCCCTGGAAGAGTGCTGGAATCGCAACGCTTGATTTCACATAAGCTGCATCATTTTAGGCCAAAGATCTGACTGGATCCCAGCCGCCTGTTTCTTTCACAACCTCGTAATTCACTTATTACTTAAGTTTTTGTCCAGAGACGTATTTTCCAGAGAAGTTTATTTTAGAAGGCGAGAGGGGAGGAGAAAGCCGGAAGCCGGTCCAGCTTTGGACCCAAGGGGATCTGTCAGCGCCACGGTCTCCGGCACCTTCTATTTTCTGTCAAGAGGAGGAGCTGGCTAGATTCGGCCTCTGCGGACTCTGGTGGAGATTCCAGGGATACCAGGCGGCTGCCGAGCCGGAGGAGACACCCCAAGGGTCGAACTGCTGCCTGGCTTCACAGATGAGCCGAGAGCAGCTCCAACCCACCTGGCACGTGGTCTTTCTACGGTTTCGTTAGAGGGACCAGTTCCCGCTACCAACAAGGACTGTCAAAGAGTCGAGACACATAGTGTTGATTCTCATTTGTAGAAAAATCTGCCCATCCACAGAGCCAATATTTTTTTCCTGATTGTTTTAAAATGCTGAAGTACATAACTGGAACGAAAGAATGAAGCAGAAAATAAAAATGAAACCCAGTTCAGAATGGGACAGCCGTAACTTAAGAAGTATTTTCTCCATGTGGCGGCCCATGGGCGGGCCGGGGCCCCGTGGCTTCCCCTACACAGGCCCCGGCAGCACGGGACGGGCTGGCCGTGTGGGCAGCACGGGATGGGCTGGCCGTGTGGGCAGCACGGGACGGGCTGGCCGTGTAGGCCTGGCCTCCCCCAGTTATCTTGAAGGTCACACATGGCGATGGGTAGCAAACGCCCGGGATTCCTTGCTGAGAAGCAGCTGCCAGCACAGACGGACACCGACCGGCACCATCGACCTTTTCTTTTATGTTTTAACGTAAGAAATGACTAGAGCGAGATGTAACTGCAGTTTAGAGGCTTGACTAGAGCTGCGGGCAAAGGTCTGCACGACACAGAGGTCCTTCTAGCTGACTCCTACGTGGGTCTTATGTGGCCTAGCGAAGGCCAAGATGTAGAACTTCCCAGGGAAGATGTGTGTGATATGAACAGAGAGGCAAAGGCAAGCATCAGGCATCCTTAGCTTCTGGGACCCCACAGCTGTCTCTATCCACCTTCTCTGAACTTGTTTTGAACTGCAGAAGTAACACCAACTTGGCTTCATTTCGTTGCGGGCCTTTGAAATTAAGATCAGGAGCCCAAACACACAAGACGAAATCACTGACCACATTTCTCATGTGTCGGACAATTTGTACCAAGTATATTTAGACATCTGACTGTACAGCTGAGCCTGAATTCATATCACTTCCTAAAAATAAATCCTCAGGAGCCCCCTCCCGCCACAGCGACTCTGCCTGACAGCAACGAAGCCTCCGGGTCAGCTCTGCGTGGGATGAAGGCCCGGTGCGTCCTCTCGTGGCCAGCTCGCTCTAGATGCTCTGGCCGGCTTCTTACCAAACAGGAAGGCGCTCTCAAGGACAGGAAGCCCAGCGTGGAGCTTTTCTGTTCTCCGTGGGATCGCACCGTGCTAGAAACTCTCTCCGCTCTTACAAATATCTTGCCACACTCAAACCTGATCCAGCTACACACTGTGGTCTTTAGTGGGAAGAGGAAGCCGGAGGAAGAAGAGTTCAAGGCCACCTTTGCAGGTTGAGGACCAGCCTGGGCTACCTTGCAGGTTAAAGGCCAGCTGGGCTACATTGCAGGTTAAGGGCCAGCCTGGGCTACATGAGATCCTGCCTCCAAATTGTAAACACGTGAGCAGAAAAAGTGCCACAAGAAAGGCAGACAGAACACCTAAGTCAACCGCCGACCTCCCAAGATCTCCTCCCATGCACACCCTGGCCGGCTCTCCTGCCCGTGGCCCTCATGCCCTCTCTGTGCCACCTCTCCAGACCCACCATCTGCCAGGCCCGGAGACATCGTGATCCACACTAGAACTTGCCGCTGCCCACGAGTGCTCCGTGTGCAGCTCGGTTCCGGCCGCCTGTGCTGGGGAAGCCCTCGGCTCTCTCCCGTCGGTGCCCACGAGGAGATGGCCAAGCGTCCTGTGTGTGCATAACCCCTCTCAGCACGTCGCGTGGGCGCAGGGCGCTGCGCTGAGAGGTCTGTGAAGTACACGCAGTCTGCACACCAGACTCTCGCTGCCTCCACCCCTGACAACTTCTTGCACACCGGACACTAAGAAAGGAAAGGCTGGAGCAGGCCTTAGGCACAGTGCTCTGAGGGCGACATGAACCGCAATTCAAGGCCAGCTGGGACATGCAGTAAAGTCAGTACCTCAGCAGAAAGGAAAGAAATAAGAAATCAAATGTTTGTTAAATAAATATGCCATTGTAAGGTCCCATGAGTTCATTCTGTTAAAAAAAAAAGATTGTAAAAAGCCCTAATATCTGAAGTGTGTATATTTATAGCAAGGCTTTTAAGCTATAAAAATTCCTGGCTTCTTGTTATGGTCTAAATTTGTCCCTACACATCAGTATAAAAGAATCTCAGTCCTTCAGCCAAAGAAAAAAATTTCTAATACTTAATGGCCTCAGAGCTGCTTGCTGAACTGCTACTGAAAATACACACTGTTCCTTCCAGAAATATGAGCACAGAAAGTATGAAGTCAAATTAATTTAGAAAGGAGAGTGAAGTATAGTGCAGTATAAACAAGCTGCACTTACTCAAGTGAACAACTTCAACAGGTGACGGCTCTGAACATGGGCAGCGCCATCTGTGTGACTCAGGTTATTTTTAAGCTGGCAGTAAACTTGGCAATTTGGTTCCACCTAATACTCTAACCAAGAAAAGGAAAGCACAGTCTTGGGTTAGCGCATGGCTCAGGACAGAGCACTCGTGCAGCGCGCAGGGCCCGCAGAGCACCCGTGCAGCGCGCGCGCCCTGCATAGCTACGCATAGATGTGCAATGTAAAGCTACATTTCTACCACTTCTTTCTAAAGTGCAAGTCATCCCTTGGTGTTCTACAAAGCTCACTGTTGCGACCAACTAATGTCTTCCAAAATAATGAAGGTAATAAAATTTCTATTTATAGTGATATAAACATATACTTTTTGTATATTTGACATGCGTGAAGGCTGTACATTCTTAGCACATATATTTGAAAAGAGCAAGCACTGTGACTCTCCGGCTGTCCATGCCCAGTGTTTCCACACTTACAAGCGGTAACTCCTGAAGGAAGGGGCTGTGAGACTCTACTGCAGACGCTTCTTGCACTTGTTACTGTCCTGCAGGTCTCTAAGTGAATTCCACAAATCTTCAGAAACAGCAGCAGATAAGCAAAGAATGAACTGAGGTCCTAAACCAGATCTGTTTACTGTCCAGTTCTTATCTGAGGTTCTGCAGGGGCCTCTCTCTAGAGGGGTGACAGGGAAAGAGCAGGGGGCCCGGGCTCTGCTGTGGGAAGGGCTTTGGTTCTGCACTAGCGAAGCTCTCGGCACTCAGAAGCCACTATCGCTTTGATTGCTTCGCAAGTGAAGTCTCAGCTGGCTGGCCAGTCAGCTCACAGCCCAGAGACCAACATTTGCTTGACCTGAACTGCCTCCACAGAGACACACGATCAACAGTTAAATAGTTACAAATGGATTATTTTAAGTTTTTTTTATTAAGTTCAGTGTTGGGAACAGAACTCAGAGCCTCGGGCTTGCGAGACAAGTGCTCGGCCACTAAGCTAAATCCCCAGCGCCTGATTGTTGAGCTTTATTACGTTTTTGTTGTTGTTTGATGGAGCATGAGGAGAGAATGAGCAGGCATGCATGTGCATGGCACATGTGTGGAGGTCAGTTCTCGGCTTCCAGCAAGTGGGCACTGGACTAAGCTCAAATCCCCAGTGCCATGAAGCGCCAGCCCTCGCGTGACTCCGTGGCTACTATCTTGTACGTGTGCAGTCCTCCTTTTACAGAGCACTTCAGAATCTGCCCTGAGCAGGAAGGCCGCAGAGTGAGAGGTAAGAGAATAAGCCTTCATCTGCAGATAAGGTGACGTTAGATAAAATCCAGGGTCCTCAGCCAGGGTACTCAGCACAGTTACCAGCCGCAGAATGAGTTTCCAGGGTTGGTTACACTCACGTGAACAAAATCACCGTTTTCAGGAGCAGCAGTAAAATAGGAATTGCTCATCTTATAGACCATTTACACTGACGGTGAAACTCTGAGCGGTGACAGGACCCTTGGGAACACGGCATGGCGAGCTCACCTAGGATCCAGCACTCAGAGGCCGAGGCAGGAGGGCAGCAGTTCGAGACCGCCCTGCCTACTGTCTGAACTTTGAGCAGACTTGGCTCCAGGAGATCCTGCCTCAAAAAGACAAACAAGAAGTTCAGTTTGGAGGAGACTCTGCTCGGCTGGGCCGAGAGCAGAGGGAGCGGCGGGGCGTGGGTTGGAAGCGGGAAAACCAGAGAACTCACAGAGCGCTGCGGGCTGGCAGGGAACCCAGGAACCCGCGTGGACATGGAAGCCGGCTAGACACGAGAGTGCCCAGCAAAGACAGTGAACGAGGCGAAGACGACACAGTCCACTAGGACCCTGAGCTTTCCACCCTCGAGGCCCAACTAGACCCGCACTTCGCAGAGGAAGAAGGAGAGTGAAGGACCGGGCCTGCTCAGAGCCTCGTGCTAGGAAGGGAGATGGTGCCAAGCTCTGAGCCTTGTTTATCCAACCTCAAAGATCACACTCTGAACTACTAAGAACGACATGGAGGATCTGGGCTGATGAGTCACAGCAGCAAGCCGGGCACGGCAATGAAACCCCTGTGACTACCTGTCACCACAGGACACGCAGAGAAGCCGTCTCAGAATGTACGACTATAAACTTCCAATTGTCAGTGATTTGCAAAACAAAGTATACGTAAACGTCACCCCAAATAGCAGCCGTGACCAGCTGGAAGAGATAGGCTGACTGACATCGTCACTAGCGTTGCTCAAGCCTTCTGTGCATAGCTTTCACGCCCTCTGCCACCCTGAGCACAGCAGCAGGTGTTCGCAGGATGAGCCAGAAGTGTTGGCCTAAAATCGATGCCCAGCTGGCTAACAGCAGCAGCGAGATGAGTGACCATCTCCAGCGAGGAAGAGGTGCTGCCCTCTCCTGCCCCTCTCCTGGGGACATGCCCCTCTCCTGGGGACATGCCTGCAACGCGCCTCTGCACTGGGGCCAGCGAGTGGCTTCCAGTCGTCGCTGCAGTGATGGCCCCAGGATAAGCGGCCAGGCTCACTCAGGACGGTGTGTCCTGTGAGCGCTTAGAAATGCGTCCAGACAGGATTCACCACATCAGAACGACTCTACCAGAAGAAGGGGGTGGTGTTAGCCTGGGATGATGATGTGTAAGCTCAGTTTGCAGAGTGCTGACACTAGGCTGAGTGCTCCCACCAGCGTGAATGCTCCCCATAGCAGGAATGTTCCCTGCGGCGTGAGTGCTTGTTTCTTGACACGATCCACAGCTGTTCTCTCATTCTAGAACAAACGAGAGGCTGAGACACGTTGACCTGTTGTGCTGTATTTCTCTGTGTGGTGTGTGCAGCTGTGCAAGCGAAGGCCGAAGGGCCATGTCAGCTGTCTTCCTCCACCACTCTCTGCTGACTGAGTCAGGGTTTCACACTGAGCTGGACCCGCATGACTCAGCCCTTGGCTGGCCAATGGCTCCAGGGATCCTCTGTCTCTGCCTCCTCTCAGGGCTATGGACTTGCTCCGTGCCTGGCTTTTCTCTGGCTGCAGGGAACCCAGTGAGTTCCTCATCCTGTGCAGGAGCACTCCTGCCGCAGGGAGCACTCCTGCCGCGGGGAGCACTCACGCCGCGGGGAGCACTCACGCCGCGGGAGCACTCACACTGGTGGGAGCACCACAACGCGGGGAGCACTCACACCGCGGGAGCACTCACGCCGCGGGAGCACTCACACTGGTGGGAGCACTCACGCCGCGGGAGCACTCCTGCCATGGGGAGCACTCACGCTGGTGGGAGCACTCAGCCGAGTGCCAGCACCCTGCAAACTGATCTACGTCCCCAGGGGGAGACCCACTTCATCTACGTGAATCCCCGGGCCCCACCCCAGCACTGCACAAAGCAGGAGGTGACCGGGGCAGGAGGATCTGAATTCAAGATGTCCTCTGCTACCCAGCCAGCTCCAGATACATGAGATCTTTCTTTAGGAGAGTAGGGGGGGAGGTTATGCCAGAGCTCAGCGATAGAACGCAGGCCTAGCATACCCGAGGCTCTGAGTTTAACTCCTGGCATCACAAAAAACAAAATAGCAAAAGCGGGATGTGCACTATATGCTGAGAATTAAAAAATGTAGTGAAGTTTTCTGTATCAGTGCCACTTCCTCCCCAAACATCAAAACTTTTTTTTAACCCATTGACAAGCTTGGCTTAGGAACACACGACGGTGTGTTGCATCACAAATCACACAACGCTTGTGATTTTGAAGCCATGACACTCGATGTGTTCCATTTTTAGAACACAGCCCTTCACCTACTTCTCACACTCTAGAGGGATCAGCAATCACCGTAATCTGCGTAGTTGCCGTGCTGACGATGGTCTGAAGAGCTGCTGGCTCCCAGGAAACGTCTCAGTAATCACCAGAACCACGTGCTTAAGTCACGTGCCGCCAGGAGCCACATGGTGACCGGCTATTGGCTGAAAAGGATCAACCACCGTGGAAACAGTACAGTTCATAATTCGCTAGGCCCATGGTTTGGAAACCATATCCTCTGGATGAATTTTTGTAATGTCTTAGAGTTTATTAAATATATTAAAACTATAAAATTTTTTTTCAACTAAAAATACATAAGATGCACTTAAACTTAACAGAAATCATACTTTTTAAAAAACCCTTTCAGTTTCTCGAGACACAGTCTTGTATAGCCCAGGCTGCTCTCAAGTCCCTATACAATGTAGGCTAGCCTTGAACTCCTGATCCCCCTGGCCTGGACTCCAGAGTCCTGGGAAGTAGGTGTGTACCCCAACACCACCCCAACACCCAACTTTAACACCTTCACTGAAACACAAATCACACACCATGAAGTCCCCCCTTTAAGTGTACAGTTCAGGGAATGTTCATTCCAGCGAACAGCTGGGCAACCACGAGGTGCTATAGAATCAGCAATATTCTTTAAAATATTGCTATTAGCTGAGTTTACCAGAAGCCACCAAATAATTCATGATACGGCAACCCAAATGTCGTGTGGATCTGTTGCTCTTTACAAAAGAGCGCAGGTATCATTGCTGTGCAAGAGGAAAACAGCAAGACTGCTTTAGGTACATGTAAGCAACCGTCCAGGATGTCTGGAGCAGTCTCCGATCTCGTGTTGACAAGCACAGACGTACAGCTAAGTACGGTCCTTGCTTGAGTTTTGGATTCTGAATTAACATAAAAGATCTCACTGTGTTCCAGCACAGTCATTACGTCCAGCACACGTGCTCTCCATCTGAGATGACTGCAATGCCAGTCCAAGCCCTTGGTAGGATCTGACTAAAAAAAACATGTCAGAATTCATGCAAATGAGGGGAATTTACATCAGCCTCCTTCTCCCTCTTAAAGGGAATTTGTAGAAGTTGGGGAAGTAATGCTAAACTCACCTTCCTTCCAAGATCTTACTCAAGACACCTCCTCAAAGTTCATTTCTCTCCCTGGTTGCTCCACCTAAACCTAGCAACATTTAAAACTACGCTAGAAGTAACAGGTATCTGACACTTCCTGATAAGCTGTTGGTCAGAGAGGTCTCAAAGGCCCCCCAAACAGTATAGACTTTTGCCATTGCTCTTCAAAAACTGCTGGTAAGACCCTGTTACTGAAGATGCAATGGATCACAGGACATGAATATAAAACACCAGCTGGAACTGGTTTTGAAGCTTCCTCCTTGCTGGATAGCTTACACAGTACCAGAAAGTATTGTAGAAGCTACTGGGGAGAAAAATACTCAAAGGTCTCATCAACCGATGAGAACTACAAGTTACAATAACAGTAACCATGGCAACAGGTGACCATCAGTGTAATAGTGGCACGAGTATCAAGGAGACCACCAACAGCTTTCTGATTAGATTTAAAGGCCTGGTTGTCAGAATGGAACACATTGCTGTCATTATAAACTACAACAAGAACCTATAAAATGAAGGGAAAAGCTGACTATGGATGTTTAGCTAGGAAGACCATACCAAACTACTTTGTAAATGCCTGTTATTATACCATAGACTGAGAGCACTCAGCACTCAGCACTCCACTAGAGGCTTCTTCCACAACAGAAGGTGTTTATTACTAGAAAGCACAACTTGCCAAAATGCAGGAGATAAGTGTCTGCAGACTGCTCGTCTCTAAATAGGACATAAAAGCCTCACCTACCCCACCCCAAGCCCAAGGAACGTCAAGGAAGAGGGGCAACAAGATTGTAAGAGCCTGGGGCCGGAGAGATGGCTCAGGGGTTAAAACTCTGCCTCACAACCAGAAGGTCCTGAGTTTGGATCCCAGGTCCCATGTAAAAACGCCAGGCAGAAATTATGACCTCCACTTCTGGCCCTAGTGGGCAGAGCCTGGGAAATCCCAGAACACGCCAAAAGGAGGTAGAAGCACTCCAGGATGATTCCTTAAGTCACCCTTGGTCCTCCACAGGGACACACACAGTGCCCTCTGACACACACATAAACAAAAGTAAAAAAAAAAAATTAAGATCTTGAAGTGGGAAGGCAGGGAGGGGGCCAGGCATTATCTCCTGGACAGGACATAGTTGTGATACACAAGATTTCACTGCAGATATTTTCACTTACACAAGAATTGCACAGGACCTGTCTTACCAGTATCTCACCATAACATCAGAAAGGTCTCAAGAAGCTCCACACCTCTCTGAGAGACTGAGGAGGACTAGTGCTCACGGGGAAGTGAAGGAGGTTCTTTCCTCTATGGTGCATCCACTGATCTGGGATGCTTGCTGGAGCATGAGTCAGGTCAGGCAGAAGTTATCACAAACTAGCTGACACACAGTGGGCCACACAAGTGGAAAGATCTGAAGTAGAAGGGAGCCTGGCAGGGGAGACGAAAGGCTGTGAGGAGGAAAGGAAGGGGGATGGGATTTGGGACTAAAGGTTGAAAATATTATAAATGTACTACATTTACAACATAAATTTAAAAAGTTTAAAAAGTTCTTTTCTCTTAAAATTAATTCAACACCAATGGGTGAGGTGGTGCAAGCCTGAGATCCCATTGCTAAGACATGAAACCCTGTCCCCAGAAGAAAAACGACAAGCTGGAGAAGGCCCAGCACCTCGGACCGCTTGCTGAACAAGGACACGGATGGAGCCGGGTCCCCAGCAACATCTTCGAAAGCCAGGCGACAGCACATGCCTGTTAAGTCCAGGGTCGTGGGGGACACAGGCGTGGGGCCGCCAGTAAGTCCAGGGTCGTGGGGGACACAGGCGTGGGGCCGCCTGTAAGTCCAGGGTCGTGGGGGACACAGGCGTGGGGCTGCAGCATGGGGGACACATGGAAAGCTCGAAGGTCACTGAGATCCCGTCTCAAGGGATAAGGCAAAGAGAAAGAAGAGGGATGTCCTCCTTGGCCTCTGCTGTGCTAAGTGCATGCACCTGCATAAACACACACATGCTCGCGTGCGTGTGCACACACAGAAATCAAGGTACTGAAATACAATGTGTGTGTAGCGTACGATCTCAAAAGCTGCCTTGCATAAGGAGTAGGATTACTGTTCTAGGTGGGCCAAGCACTTGTTGTGTGAGCCTGTCAATCCTGAGTTTGAATTCCCAGATCCCAAATGCCAGTCAACACAGTGGCTGGAGCAGCCGCAACCACTGAGAGCCCTGGGAACAGGAGGCAAAACCCTGAGCGTCTCTAGAAGCCCAAGCCAACCTGGCTTACACAGCGGAGAGAGAGCAGGGTTAAGCAGGTGGAAGGCAAGGAACAACACCCACAGGGCATCCTCGGATCTCTGCGTGGACCACGCGTGCCCGCACACAGAGACATACAAAAGAGAAATATAAATATTAAAAGGTCTTAAATGCATGCTGTAATGCTGGCAGACAACTCAGGTGGCAAACTCCCCTCCTTGCACTTGAAGAACCCAGGTGTGAGGCCGAGCTGGTTGCACTGCCAGTGCTGGGGAGGCGGGCACAGGCAGATCCCTGGGGCTTGCTGGACAACCAGCCCGGCCTACTTGGCAAGTTCTCAGCCAATGCAAGACCTGTCTAAGAAAAATGGTGTTTGATACCTGGACAATACCCTGGGCCATGCTCTGGCCTAAACACTCACACTCAACACACACTTACACCTGTGCACACACACTCCACACTGACACCCAACACACACGCTTACACCTGTGTTCATAAACAAACACTCCCAAACTCACACTTACCAACACACACCCACATGTGCACACAAACACTTACACTCATACCTACACACACACACACACAAATACGTGTTTCCATAAATTGCACTTATATTCGGAGGTGGTAGGGTCCTCGTTTTTATTTTACTATTTGTCTTGGCTCCTTCCAACACTTTTAATAGAATTTTTTTTTCATCTAGAGTATATTTTAAAAGCAATGCCACAATTCTACTTTAATTTATATCTTAACAACATTAAGTACACTTGAAAAATAAAAAAAAGAGCAAAGTTAACCATTCTTTCCCTTGGGTAATTTATGATGCATATCTAACTTAATATAAGATACTTAAGCAAAATGACTCCAATAGAATAGAAGAAAACAAGTCACGGGTTTCACAAATCTCGCAAGACGTCCATCTTACCAGTCTCGTTAGCCAGAGAGTTAGGGTCGGATCCCCCCAGAGTGGCTTCAAACTCCTCCTGGAGACGATACGCTCTCTGAAGCAGTGCTTCGAGCTTATGGATGAACTCCGCACTAATGATATCCTAGAGATGCAAAGAGCACATAGCAAACAGCACATGCTAATGGCCTTTTCCCCCAGTGCTCACATGCTAACACAGAAAGCTTTTTATTTTTAAGGAAGGACATGAATATCACTGTTAGGCAACAGAAGAGAACTATAGTTGAGTCCTCAGACGGCTCCGGCTGCGTCTCTGCAAACTATCTCTATCCTTAGCTGCAAATGAAGACCTCAGAACAGGCCCGGGCTCTCAAAGAAAGGCCCCGCGCCAGGGACACGGACATCATCTGGGGCCAGAAACGCAATTCTTAGCAGGCATGGTGGCACAAACCGCAGGCAGAGGAAGAGGAGTAGGAGTTCCAGTGCCCTCGGCTACACCGCAGCTGCCTGGGCTGCAGGAGCCTCCCGCAGAGGAACTGGACAGTGACAATGATGCGCCCCCTACTGGTGCGGTGGTGCACCGCGCTTGGAGGACCGAGAGGAGACGCTGCAAGTTCTACACCACCCTGGCGTGCAGAATGTTCTAGCCCAGTCCTTCACAGTGAGATCTTGTCTCGAATAATGAATGAGTGAATGAATAGAAAAAGAACGAGAAGCAAAAACAATTCTCATGATCTACACCAATCCTGCTGAATGAAAAACTCAGGACAAGGGCTGTAAACCTGGTTCCACAAGCCCGAGACACAATGCTGGCGAATCTCTGTCTCAGCCAGGGAGTGCCAGAGTCCCGCTCCACCTCAGGGCGGACACAGCACCGCACACCACGTCTGGCTGCTGATGGGTTCCAGGGACCCCAACTACCATCACCAGGTCCACACAGCAAGCGTTTTTCACTGCTGAGCCCTCTCCCTGTTTGAGCCCTCTCTCTAGCTCCTGAGTGAGTTCATGAAAACAATAGGACTTGATTACATCCAAAGCACAAAGCAGACTTAAAGAATCCTCAGGGACCCTCTGGGACGTCAGCCCAGAGAAGGCTGAGTCTGGGACTCCCCAGAGCAAGCTGCAGAGCCAGGCGAGCCCCCAGCCAGCTCTGGAGTTAGCTAGAGACCCTGTCTCAAAATAAGATGGAAGAGCGATCCAGGATGATCCAACATTACCTGCAAGCCTCAAAGGTACATGCACGTACATGCACCCACAAACGTACAAATACACACCCCCTCCAATATATGCATGAAAAAAATCAGCGTTCTGCTGCTTCTGCATATCCTAGAAAAGTCAGCAAAGTTAAGGATTTCATGAGCAGAAAATACCCAGGCAAGAGGTATTGCTCATAATCTCGAGAGAGGGAAAACGTCTATTAAATTCCACAGAAGGTAAGGAGCCCGGCCCGGCGGCCCCGCCCCGCCCCGCCCCGCCCCCGCAGCCCCGCCCCGCCCCGCCCCGCCGCCCCGCCCTGCAGCTCTCACATCCACATTTTCTTCGGCGATGGCGTCTCCAGCTCCCAGCTTGATGGAGCCGCAGGCTTCGTCCTCAGCCTGTCTGTTCCGAAAGGTCAACGCCTGCTCCCATCGACGCAACGCCTCTTCGAACAACTCCATACCTAAAAATTGAGAACAGAATGATTGGCAATGAGTAAAACCAATGTAATTTCTACACTAAATAATAATTTTATACACATATTTTACAGCAGCATCTTAATTTCCTAATATATTCTGAGCTTACAGTAATATAACCAAAAATCAGAGAAAAAAACAACTCATGTTCTTGTTTTTTTAAAATAATGAAGCTCAAAATTTTTCTGGAAAAAAATATGCAACATTACGATCGGCAAGATGGCTCCGCCTTGCTGAAGGCACCTGTGCACAAACCTGCTGGCCCAAGGCTGATCCTGGAAGCCTGCATGGCGGGAGAGGAGCGACCTCCAGAAACCCTCCTCTGACTTCCACCAGCCCCCTGTTCTCTCCCCCTCCCCCTCTCTCCCTCTCTCTCTCAAACAAGATATATACAAGATTCAGCATTAGTGACTTTTTAAACTCACATAACGATTGCAGGATATTTTTCTAAATTAAAAGAAAACTGATCAGCAGACAGAAAATAAACCACATTCCACTCTGCAAGTTACCAGATCTTAAGTCCTCAGGAGGCAGCGAGCCAGGAAGGCACAGCACGGGCAAAATGAAATGTGCAAAGAACCCTAAGCCACTATTATCCCGACCAGCTGACCCGGCCAGGCAAGGACGCAGACGGGGAAGTGCTCGAGGACAGTCACGTCCCAGAGACGCAAGGCTGTTACGGGGAAAGGTCATGAGATCCCATTCCCCGAGTGAAAAAGAGGCTTACCAAAATAACTGTGTTTCAACAGAGCCAACCACACCTAGGAACAAGCTCGTCATCCAGCGCCTGGGAGACTGAGGAATTACACATTCAAAGGACATCTACCTTTAAATTCTATCTCCTAACCTGTCTAACTGTTAACAAGATGGGTAATCCCAGCACTTGGGAGACTGCAGAGAGTTCGGGGCTAGCCTGAGATACGGTGTTTCACAACCATTATAAGCTAGGTGTGAAAGTGCACGCTGTACTCTCAGCACTGGGAGGCCGAGGCAGGAGGATTCTAAATTTGAGAGTCTGGGTTACACAGTGAGATCCGTCTCAAGGTGCGGTGGACCCACACCCCAGAGCTAGGGAAACGAGGGAGGAGCACCTTGATTTGAGAACAGCCTGCACCAGCGTGATATCCTGCTGCCCCCTCCCCAAGTTCTCTCTTCCTTCTTCAGCCAGCCACACGCCTCTAATCCTTCGTCCTGTCCCACCACCGGCTGCGGGCTGCAGCTCTGCCCGAAGGAGCAAGATGCTTTCCAGTGGGAAGAGCGCGGCTGAGGAGAACACACCGCCTGCCACTCGCCTTCAGAGCCCTGGCAGGAGGACGAGCATGTCACCAGGTTTTGCAAAATGTCAACAGCTTTGCAAAAGGCTTGGACAAGTGAGGACCCACTGAGGTCCTTTCTTCCTCCTGGGTCGCAAAGACCCCTGGCATTGCTCCAGGTTTCTTGGTACAACCTGTGTATACCAGCAGATGCTGTGAAGATATTCTCCAAACACCGTACATTTAACTTTCTGGGCAACATCCCACAGAAGACCTGTGACAGATGGCACCGCGGGAGCCGACACGGCCTCAGCACTCTGGAGAGAGGGAGCACTGTGACGCTTTAGTCTGATCAGAGGAGCACTCTCAGGGAGCACTCTCTGGCGAGAGCTGAGGTCTCAGCCTAATCAATCAGCCCCTCCAACGCTCGTTCGGTGTTGAGACCATCTAGTATGAACTTCCAGTAAAAGGAATGGAGCCAAATGCAGATGGGAAGCGGGCTGAAGCCTGGTTCACACAGGGTGGGGGAGTAGAAGCTAGGGCGGGGAATGTGCAGCTAGATGGATGTATTCAGAGTGAGCCAAGAGGACTAGTCAGCATGAGCAGCAGGTTTCCTTTAAAGTTGATTTCGTGGCTGGAATACAAGTGACGGCCAGGTAAAAGAAATCAGTTAGGAGGTCTGGATAGATCTGCTAGATAAAGTCCCAGATCAAGGCAGGTAGCACAGTGGGCTGAACAACCTCGCCCGAAGATAGCCATTCTAAGCAGTTCTGGTTCCTGGAACCTGGAGTCCTTCGTAAGGAAAAAGGGCCTTTACGCGATGGGATTAAGATGAGGTGCTAACAGGAGATTATTTTAGAATATCTGGCAAATCGCATTACAAGTGTTCTTATTGCAAGTGTTATAAGGGAGACGCCAGGTGAATTTAACATATGCAGGTACGAGAGTAAGGCCGGGACCAGAACCACGAGGCCACAAGCCGAGGAGTGCTGGCGGCCAGGGAGGCTTTGAGAGGAGGGGACATCTGCTCTCGTGTGGGCTGCCAAGGGGCACGACGCTCACCCTCATTTCAGCACAGTGACTCCAGAACGCTGAGCGAATACGTTTCTGTGGTTTAAGGTTCTATACTTACGGTAATCTGTTACATCACTCTCAAGTAACTAACACAGATGCTGTGTCACGTAGGATACATCTAACAAATGAGCACAATTAAAGGCTGGCAGGATGGCTCAGTGTGTAAAAGCACTTACCATGTAGGTCTGATGACTTAAACTTGGTCCATGGACCCACAGGGCTGTGCTGACCGCCATAGTGCACCACGGAGCACACGGTCTCACACCATACAAATAAATAAAATTAAAAATTTTGAAAGTATTCTATCTATTTATCTACCTATCATCTATCTCTCTATCTATCATCTATCTCTCTATCATCTATCTATCATCTATCTATCTCTCCATCATCTATCTATCATCTATCATCTGTCTGTCTATCTATCTATCTATTATTTATTTACTGTGTATTTGTGTGTGTGTGTGTGTTTGTGTGTGTGTGTGTGTGTGTGTGTGTGTGTGTGACCAAGGGTGACCTTGGGAATCATTCTGGATTGCTTCTATCTCCTTTTTGCTTTGCTCTAGACTTTCCTAGTCTCAGCCCACCAGGGCTGGAAGTGCAGGCTGCCACCGTTTTTGCCTGTTGTTTTTATGTGGGACCTGAGATCTGAACTTAGGACTTTTGCTTGCAAGACAATCTTTACCCCTGAGCCATCTCTCCAGCCCTAAAATTAAAAAAATTTTAAGACCATTTTAATTACAGCTGATTCTCTTAGAATAAATCACTTTTGGTTTTGCTTTTTCCCATAGTGATGGGGATCAAACCCTGGAACCTATCATCTACCAGTGATCTATCTCCCCAGTTCCATGTCACTTTATAAACATTTTCAAATTAAGTCTGAAGCCAATACATGAACCTTTTGCAGTGCAATTCCTACCCATCAGGTATAAGTTCTCCGGCGTTGTCACAGGGATATTAACAAGTTTAATTTCATCTTCATCTGCTCTATCCCAGGAATTAGAATTTCCACACGCACAGCTGTGACAAGAATTGACACTCTGGACCTGAGATGGAGAATGACAGATGTTAGTGCAAATCTCTTGGACAGGACACTGAGACCTTCTTTCTAATTAAAAACAATCAGCGTAGGTTTCCACCTAGTCCAGATGGGCCTACAGCTCAGCAGCCGAGATTCTCTTGTCTCCCCTTCCCCAGTGCTGTGATTACAGGCATCAGTCACGTGAGGATGGAGCCCGGGCCCTACACGGGGTAGGCCAGCACTCTATCCCCAAAGCCACACCCCCAGCTTACTGTGATCTTTTATATTGACCAACTATTTATATAAATGCTATTTATATAATGTGCAGTCCATGTGATTTCAAGCTAAAGAAATAATGTTGATTATATTCAAACTTACAATTCATGTAACCTAAATATTTGGGTATGTTCAAAAATACACAAGTAAAACAACGTTTTGAATATAAATCAGTTATGTCCACAATAAACCTCAGGCAGTTATTTTGTAATGTCTTTAGTATCTTTTTTTTCAGTTTAACATGTTCAGTTTATTATGTGTAAGTTATAACTAATAAAACTTTCTTAAAGGAGACATATAAAGAAAGTGAGGTTGTTTTTCAGCATGACAATGGGTAAAAGGGCTGCAATTTACTTCCACAGGGGAAATCTATGCAGGAATAAAAATGAATGAACTGGGGTCTAGGATCTGAACTCAGGACCTTCTGCCTGCAAGGCAGAGGCTTAACCCCTGAGCCACCCCTCCAGCCCTAAAAGTCTTTACTTCATAAGCAAAAGAACTGGTTCAAATTCCCAGATCCCCATCAAATGTCAAGCAGATATGATGGCAGATTGTCATATCAGTCCTGGAAGGCAGAGCCTACAAAACCCCAGAGCAAAGCAACACTGTGGAAGAACAATCCAGGATGATTCCTGACATCACCTTAGGGCCTCCATAGTGTCCTCTTGTACACGCACCCACATGCAAAGCACATGCATACACACGTGTGCATACAAAAAAGGATTAGCATACAAATAAGTATTAAGTTTGTGTGCACAGTACACAGGCATCAGTATATTCTCTAGAAGGATATAAGAAATGGGTGGCCACAGTTGTCCCTGGCTTGGTAAATTAGATTGTGAATGTGGAAATGGATGATTACATACACTTTATTAAACTATGAAATATTTCAAGCATGCATGAAAGCACAGGCAATAATAAAATAGCTGTACGGTGGCCCAGCTTTAATAGAAGCTAACACATCAGCCCCCCTCCTTTCTCCATCCTGCCCCTTACTAATCAGGACATTGCACTCAATATGTATCTTTACTGACTAAATTTTGACTCATATATATTATAAGCATACAATACCACTGTGTACATTCAAATCTTAAATATGCATCACATTGCGTTTTCCCTTGACAACTTGCTTTTTACAGCCAATGTTATAACACATGCAGTTAGGTTCATGGTGTACCAGCAGAGCTGTGAAGATTCTCCAAACACCGTACATTTAACTTTCGGGCAACATCCCACAAGAAGACCTGTGACAGATGGCACCGCGGGAGCCGACACGGCCTCAGCACTCTGGAGAGAGGGAGCACTGTGACGCTTAGTCTGATCAGAGGAGCACTCTCAGGGAGCACCTCTGGCGAGAGCTGAGGTCTCAGCCTAATCAATCAGCCCTCCAACGCTCGTTCGGTGTTGAGACCATCTAGTATGAACTTCCAGTAAAAGGAAGGAGCCAAATGCAGATGGGAAGCGGGCTGAAGCCTGTTTCACACAGGGTGGGGGAGTAGAAGCTAGGGCGGGAATGTGCAGCTAGATGGATGTATTCAGAGTGAGCCAAGAGGATAGTCAGCATGAGCAGCAGGTTTCCTTTAAAGTTGATTCGTGGCTGGAATACAAGTGACGGCAGGTAAAAGAAATCAGTTAGGAGGTCTGGATAGATCTGCTAGATAAAGTCCCAACAAGGCAGGTAGCACAGTGGGCTGAACAACCCGCCCGAAGATAGCCATTCTAAGCAGTTCTGGTTCCTGGAACCTGGAGTCCTTCGTAGGAAAAAGGGCCTTTACGCGATGGGATTAAGATGAGGTGCTAACAGGAGATTATTTAGAAATCTGGCAAATCGATTACAAGTGTTCTTATTGCAAGTGTTATAAGGGGAACGCCAGGTGAATTTAACATTGATGCAGGTACGAGATAAGGCCGGGACCACAAACACGAGCCACAAGCCGAGGAGTGCTGGCGGCCAGGGAGGCTTTGAGAGGAGGGACATCTGCTCTCGTGGGGCTGCCAGGGGCACGACCTCACCTCATTTCAGCACAGTGACTCCAGAACGCTGAGCGAATACTTTCTCTGTGTTTAAGGTTTATACTTACGGTAATCTGTTACATCACTCTCAAGTAACTAACACAGATGTGTGTCACGTAGGATACATCTAACAAATGAGCACAATTAAAGGCTGGCAGGATGGCTCAGTGTGTAAAAGCACTTACCATGTGAGGTCTGATGACTTAAACTGGGTCCATGGACCCACAGGGCTGTGCTGACCCCATAGTGCACCACGGAGCACACGGTCTCACACCATACAAATAAATAAAATTAAAAATTTTGAAAGTATTCATCTATTTATCTACCTATCATCTATCTCTCTATCTACATCTACTCTCGCTATCATCTATCTATCATCTACTATCTCTCCATCATCTATCTATCATCTATCATCTTCTGTCTCTATCTATCTTTTATTTATTTACTGTGTATTTGTGTGTGTGTGGTGTTTGTGTGTGTGTGTGTGTGTGTGTGTGTGTGGTGACCAAGGGTGACCTTGGAACATTCTGGATTGCTTCTATCTCCTTTTTTCTTTGCTCTGAGACTTCCTAGTCTCAGCCCACCAGGGCTGGAAGTGCAGGCTGCCACCGTTTTTTGCCTGTTGTTTTATGTGGGACCTGAGATCTGAACTTAGGACTTTTGCTTGCAAGACAATCTTTACCCCGAGCCATCTCTCCACCCTAAAATTAAAAAAATTTTAAGACCATTTTAATTACAGCTGATTCTCTTAGAATAAATCACTTTTGTTTTGCTTTTTCCATAGTGATGGGGATCAAACCTGGAACCTATCATCTACCAGTGATCTATCTCCCCTCCATGTCACTTTATAAACATTTTCAAATTAAGTCTGAAGCCAATACATGAACCTTTTGCAGTGCAATTCCTACCACAGGTATGAGTCTCCGGCGTTGTCACAGGATATTAACAAGTTTAATTCATCTTCATCTGCTCTATCCGAGAATTAGAATTTCCACACGCACAGCTGTGACAAGAATTGACACTCTGGACCTGAGATGGAGAATGACAGATGTTAGTGCAAATCTCTTGGACAGGACACTGAGAATTCTTTTCTAATTAAAAACAATCAGCGTAGGTTTCCACCTAGTCCAGATGGGGCCACAGCTCAGCAGCCGAGATTCTCTTGTCTCCCCTTCCCAGTGCTGTGATTACAGGCATCAGTCACGTGAGGAGGAGCCCGGGCCCACACGGGGTAGGCCAGCACTCTCTATCCCCAAAGCACACACCCCCAGCTTACTGTGATCTTTATATTGACCAACATTTTATATAATGCTATTTATATAATGTGCAGTCCATGTGATTTCAAGCTAAAGAAATAATGTTGATTATATTACAACTTACAATTCATGTAACCTAAATATGGGGTATGTTCAAAAATACACAAGTAAAACACGTTTTGAATAAATCATGTAGGTCCACAATAAACCTCAGGCAGTTATTTTGTAAGTCTTTAGTTTTTTTTTCAGTTTAACATGTTCAGTTTATTATTGTTAAGTTAACTAATAAAACTTTCTTAAAGGAGACATAATAAGAAAGTGAGGTTGTTTTTCAGCATGACAATGGGTAAAAGGGCTGCAATTTACTTCCACAGGGGAAATCTATGCAGGAATAAAAATGAATGAACTCTAACTGCATGTGTTAATACATTGGCTGTAAAAAGCAAGTTGTCAAGGGAAAACGCAATGTGATGCATATTTAAGATTTGAATGTACACAGTGGTATTGTATGCTTTATAAGTATATATGAGTATCAAAATTTAGTCAAGTAAAGATACATATTGAGTGCAATGTCCTGATTAGTAAGGGGCAGGATGGAGAAAAGGAGGGGCTGATGTGTTAGCTTCTATTAAAGCTGGGCCACCGTACAGCTATTTTATTATTGCCTGTGCTTTCATGCATGCTTGAAATATTTCATAGTTTAATAAAGTGTATGTAATCATCCATTTCCACATTCACAATCTAATTTACCAAGCCAGGGACAACTGTGGCCACCCATTTCTTATATCCTTCTAGAGAATATACTGATGCCTGTGTACTGTGCACACAAACTTATACTATTTGTATGCTAATCCTTTTTTGTATGCACACGTGTGTATGCATGTGCTTTGCATGTGGGTGCGTGTACAAGAGGACACTATGGAGGCCCTAAGGTGATGTCAGGAATCATCCTGGATTGTTCTTCCACAGTGTTGCTTTGCTCTGGGGTTTTGTAGGCTCTGCCTTCCAGGACTGATATGACAATCTGCCATCATATCTGCTTGACATTTTGATGGGGATCTGGGAATTTGAACTCAGGTTCTTTTGCTTATGAAGTAAAGACTTTTAGGGCTGGAGAGGTGGCTCAGGGGTTAAGCCTCTGCCTTGCAGGCAGAAGGTCCTGAGTTCAGATCCTAGACCCCACGTATAGACGCCGGGCGGA